>JAYKAV010002331.1:1286690-1301425 GCA_035582835.1 Phoebastria nigripes | reverse complement strand
AAAAAAAAAAAAAAAAAAAAATCAAAATCGCATTCCTAACAGTGCTGAGTCATTCTTTCTGTAAATTGCTTTTTTGGTTTATTTGTCATATTCAATGATTTTATTTTTATGCCCAATACATAATGTAGATTCTGCTTTTCATTGGAGCCTAAGCAAATGTAGCTGAAAATGAAAATTTCCCTTTACTACATGCAACAACTATATCACATAATCCACTAATAATTACAACTGCAGATTAATTCCAAATATATGAATTTGCAGATACTAAATGCATGTCGTATTTAGGAAGTACATGGTGGGATGAACTTGGTAACAACATTTCAAAGAAGTTCAGAAATTCCAACTCGAGACAGTTGTCAAGATTTTTAAATATAACTGCCCATATGTAGGCAACTAGATAAAGATTTGCTGCATAATTTTCCACGAGAAAAGCCTTCAGATTGTTGGGAGCTGGAGGTTATCAGCCCAAGTGAAAATGAGGCCATTAGACCCTCAGAGGCATTTGGTTGTGTCCCGTCAGGCACACGCACTGGCCACTTCGTCCCCTATCCCTGTAGATGATCAGTCACAGCTATCTATATGGCTCTCTTTCTTCTTCTATAGACTTTTCATCAAATATAGCAGATCTATTGTGATCTGATTTCTGTTTCCCATTTCTAGGCAAATTGAGTTTGCAAAAATCATATGAAGTTAAGTCAGCATATGTCTCGATTTCCACAGGAATGTTGTAAAAAATCCTAGTGGTAATCTTATGATACCAGATGGCATTGCAGCACTTGCCGATTATTTAAATTTCCATGTACAGCTCTCCAAACGGTTTACAGAGCAAGTCAGCACCAATGTCCCCTTTTACAGGTGGGGACATTTAGACACAGACTTTCTCAAAGTCACAGAGCAGACCCATAGCACAGCCAGGACAGAATTTCAGCCTCCTGAGTACTGGGAGAGCAGAGGACAGTTGAGGCTCCTCCGAGGCAGTTACGAGCCCCTGTTGCTTAGGATCCTCTATCCCATGCCCTGCAACTGCACGCCTGATTCGAGCATACCCACAGATTTAGCAGCAGTAAGATTTCTATTTGACCGGTATCTCAAGGACACGTTGAGTCATGCTCCTGACGAATAACCGTTGCTCGGGTTCTTATTAAATGACAGCACAGCTCAACTTTTCAGAATCCGTAATGTCTCTTGGGTGCCCAACTCGGGGATGTTGCATTTTGCCAATGAATCAGACCTAAGGAAGACTTTGAGATGTGCCCCATTTACTTGTGAGCACCTCATATCCATGTTAGTTTTCTATAATTGTCAGATGTGGAGGAAGAGGCAAAGTCTCATTTCTTTCTAATCGTTTATGTTTTGCTTGAGCTCCCACTAATGAATTTAAAATACGCTCAGCTATAATGCAGATGCTTTCAATACATCTGGCATGTGAGAACTGATTTCAGTGTTACAGTCTCCAGGTTGGGTATTTTTAAATGGCTCACATTCTTCTGCTGATACAGTTCTTTGTATTGAATACTGCAGATACCCTGAGATGACTGGTGTACCATCAAATTTCTTCTATAAACTAAAATGACTAAAAATCAGCCAGTATAAAACAAGCATTTAATAGATACAAAGATGAACTACAGTAATCAGATAAGACTATAGCAACGTTTTCGTGACTCTGTCGGTGCCCGGGTATGTTTCTGAGTAACTTACCATTTTGGTGTGGTTTTTCAGGTATGGAGCTGTGTCAGCGGGAACACTATGTGCCCTTACCACTCTGTCCCAGCAGCTGGAGAACGAAAATGCTGTCGATGTTTTCCAGGTGGCAAAGATGATAAATCTTATGCGGCCTGGAGTATTTACAGACATTGTAAGTCTTTAAATGGAATATAAAAGGATAGTTTACATGGTTTTCACCTGAGACCAAAAGCATGCACTAAACCACATATTCTGTATGTTATCAAGCCCTACTGCATCTGCTACCAAGCAGAATTTGCATTTGGGCCTTTTTTTGTATACTTGTCATTTTTTATAAACCTCAAACCCACACACAGTCTCTGATTTGCAGTTAAGCTTATTTCTCATACAGTTAGGGGGCCACTGTACAGGCAGCCCTAGCAGAGAAGGACCTTTCAGCTTGTCATCATCCCCCTGCCAGCCCTGGAAGTTAAGCTCTGCTATTTAAATCTGGCATGTTGTGATCTGAAGGGGTGCAGCAGGGCAGGTAGAGCTGCAGGGAGGTAAAGCTTCAACAGGGGGGCTCTTTGCTCGGTGTGCAGCGAGAGCAGCATCCTTGTCTCAGCATGCGTGGCTCTGCCGGTACGAGGGAACAACCTGGGGCTGAGCTGTGGGCTCAGGTATTGTCCTGCCCTCCTGTAGTGTTTAATTATATATTAGGAATAATATAATTTACCCAAAACTGGAATTTTGGGTTGACAAGGTTAAACTAGATTAACAGAGGTAATTTTCTCTAAGTCGTCGTCTTTGCTATTATGTATGCTTCTAGTAATGAATATCCATGACCTTCCCTGGAAATGCCAAATGTAAGTGTCACTCGCTTATGTACACTGAAAGGATTGAAATAACTTACCTTTTCTTTTCCAGGAACAGTACCAGTTTCTTTACAAGGCAATGCTAAGCTTGGTCAGCACTAAGGAAAATGGAAACGGTCCCATGACACTGGACAAAAATGGTGCTGTGATGGCCAGTGACGAATCTGATCCCGCAGAAAGCATGGAGTCTCTTGTCTAATTGGAAACCTGAAAAGGCACTTAATTTGTAGAACTTCTGAAGACTGAGTGAACTTTTTTGAGGCCTTTTTTGCCAGACTCTAGGTTATACAATAACCCAATTACTTTTTTACACTGATAAAAGTTTTGATATTTATTTTTTGCCATTTTATGTCTTAATGGTATCCTACTGAGCATTTGCACCTCTGTTTATTTCACACAGTGAAACGCAATTTTATCTAGTTTGCACTATATGATCAGTGTTACTGCCTATAATATTCTAATACAAGACAAGCCCTGATGTGACATTCCATGACAACAAACATACGCTTTTTCTGTTTTGTTTAAATGCAGTGAAGTTTTGCTAACTACAGTGACCCTCAAATCTTAAATCTCGAATGCTAGGCCAGGTGGCTTCTTTCTACAACAAATACTGTACCCCTTCATGCCATACTTATTATTTTAATGATCATGTCACAGTTTTGGTAACGGTATTCTGCATTCCAGTGGAGTGGATGAGCAGTGTTCATCCTTTCTTGACAAAACGTGGCAGGTGATTATTAGCTACAGTGAAGGTGTAATAGCCTTGTGGAGCTGAAACAATTCCTTCTGTATTGTTTCAAACTTACAGGCCTAAGACTTGCTTCACATAGAATATATAAATTACATGCAATATAATTATAAATTAGATGCAATTCATATGTGGGACACAGTGACAGGTTTTGGATTTACAATTTCAAAGTTTCCCCATGTATTCAGAAAAATGTCGATTTTAGTTTTTAACCAGCCCTATGATGGGAAAGTATTTTGGTTTTATTCTCATCAGAGCCAATACAGTGAGAAATCTACTACAACCCAAAATCAGACCTGTTTTCAGATATATTGAAGGTAGCAATATTTTACATTACTAAGCTATTCAATATTTTAAACACATTAATTTCCTTACTATTTCTTGAATATGACCTCACACCTAATGGTATGTTACATGATGACAGGCGTTTCTTAATTTCATAACTGTTAGATGCCATTTTTACAGGTGTGTAATTTTCATACTTTAGTGCTAAAACATAAAGTACTGATCCATATTTACTGGTGAAGCAAACTAATAAAAAAACTACCTATAAAGTTACATTCTCCCTCTTTTTTTTGCCAGGCTAATTCTTTAGCACAAACCTAGCTTATTGTGTTTTCCCTCCCACACCAATAAAATGGTTTCCCCCAGATTATATAAATAATTGAATTATTGTTTGGAGCATTTAAGTGTACATCCTCACTGGCTCCCTTTTCCTTTGTATTTGGTCACAATTCAACAAGGTCCATCCCTATTTAACAAAAGAAGTAAGCACATACTTAATTCTCCTGAAAATTAAAGCTAATCGTGTCCTTCATAGCTCGGCTGAGTAGGGAGGGGTTATTGAATCTGCCTTGAAAAGGAAATACGTTGTTTCAACCATCCTGACATTTGGTATACAGTTAAAGGCACCATCCCTTATATACGGCATTAGTTTCTTTACTTTTAAATTTCAACTGCACAAAACATGCGTTGTAATTTTTCAGGACTTGTCAAAATGTTACAGCATATTTTTTCATTTAAATGTAAACCTATTAATTTCTGCCAGTCCAGTCTTGCTGAAATATAGACATTTGGCAAGGCAAAATGCACTTCTTTTGTTGGAGGGGAGGGCAGGGAGGAAACTTAGCTAAGAGGAAGGTTCTGTGCATTTTCACACACAAGGAAGCTGAAAGTGAACTGCTTAAAATTATATTGAGAGTAGGTATTTTGGTTCAGAACCTCATGAGGTACCAAGCTGATACAGCCTCGCTGAGAGCAGAGGAGCTATGCAAACTGGTATGTGCTAACATTTGGCCTTTCATTTTTAATAAGGGAAAGATTTCCTAGTATGGATACACTTGATTAATTCAACACCAAAGTATTTAAGAATTCGTCAGCAACCTTTTACATAGTTACCTTTTACTTCTCAGTTCGTTTAATCCCTCCGTAGAAGCGATCCAAATAACTGCTAATGCTGAACAGTGTAATATATCCATGGTTTCAGTAAGGAAATCCCATGTCCAGCACCAGCTAGTCCAAATAAAAAATGTGCAAAATATTTCAAAAGATTGCTTTGTAGTTTGCATCCCCTTTGCACTGGGACAACCCAGCACCGAGGAGGGAGTCAGTTAATGTCTGGTAGGAGCTAAGACTGGCTCTCCAGTCGCTACAGCCCAGTAACAAGACTAAAGTAAATTTTCAAGTACTGCTGCCTGCGAGGGCTGGAAGGTTTTGCTGAGTGGACTGCTGGCCAGTGTGCAGCCACACTAGAGGCTGGGGAGCCCCCCCTTGCACCCCCAGTAGTGATCCTGGCCCCAAGCAATTCCGGCTGGTTAGCACAAAGGGACTCTGATGAGTTGGATCAGTTCAATCTGAAGTATTTAAGTTCCTGGGGAGGTGTAGGGAGAAGTTAAGAATTCAAACCCTGACAAGAGCTAAGAGACACAGAGATTACTGCAGGCATCAAGAGGGTTGGATTTGTTCAGTACTTTCAACTAATTACTTTTCATTTCACTGGCATGCTGGAAGATAACTGTGGTTCGTGACACACTGCCTGAATATCCTTGGTTTAATCCCTTACCTTCTCTCAAGTTTTAAAAATCAGTGAAAGAAGGCTGTGGGGGTTGAACTTTGGTAGATGCTTTGGAAATCCATGCATTTGCACTGGCATTTTCCCACACCTGAAATACTTGCTTGGGGTTTAATCCATGGGGAAATAATTTACAGTGATGTTCTATGAGTTCTCCATGGATTTTTTCTTAGGGGGGGCTCAAGCTGCGTGTTGACAGTCAGATAGCCAATAGATGGTAATGATGCACTAGGCTTGGAGTGGATGAAGCTAGGAATTGCTTGTGAAGGTCAGGATTAAGAGTACGTAAGAGCCAAATCTCTCCTGCTGTAAGCAGCTGCAGTTCTGCTCTCTTACATGGATTTGCCCCTCTTTCCCTGGGACTGAGCGAGACTGGCAGAAGGAGTGAGTGTGTGTTCAGAGACCTGCGCTCGTAGAGCTCTGCTGAGATGCTCTCGTGAGTCTCTCTGGCCAAAGTCCCGCTCTGTGCATCGCAACCTTGCTTTGGCCAAACCACCACCCCCCACCCCACCCCCGCTGTAACCACTTCTTGGCATTCGGTTGGGATGTCTTTCAAGCATCAGAAGTTCCCAGACAATATGCAGGCCTGCAAATTAAGAGAACCTTGAGTATATCCCATCACTATAAAACGTGGTCCTCAGCACCAGCCCTGAGAAATAAGGAAATAAAGGACTGAAGTACATGTGCATATGTGTGTGTCTACATTTAGAAAATATTATTTCTCCATGTCTTGCATGTGTACTGCACCCACAGACCATGTGAAAGACACAAAAGGCTTCTGTGCGTTGAGCCCGTAAGAGCAGCCAAGCTTTCCAAGAGGGAATGCTTGGAAAGCTGCTGTGTCATCTTAACATCTAAAATGGGTGACAGTCTCAGCCGAATGCCCCATCCTCCAAACGCTCCTGTACGTGAACATGGCATCGGTAGGCAGGTCTGGGAGAGCCAGTAGGACTGCTCAGGCGTGCAGGCTAAGCACCGATTCTTCTGCAGGACCAAGGTCTAAAGAACATTTGTCCTTAGTATTTCACAGTCTCTGTTTCCAAATAGGAATTAGGAACAGGGAAAAGAAAAATCCCAAACCCTGAAACTACTTCTTGTGTGTGACTCTCTCTGTACTGTGGGTCTGTTCTAGGTTAGTGGAATCATTTACAGGATCTGCAAAATTTCACTTGTTTTTCCAGTTTCTGACTGCTTGAATTGCTTGAACCCAGAGTGATACATTGGAACATTAGGAGAAGAATCTGTATGACACTGCACAACTGCCTTCTTATTAATCTTTTTTAAGCTGATATATTTTATTTAAAAGCTAAAAAATATAGATATCGATTCTACCAAAGATACATACTACTAATTCTCAGCAAAACAAAACCAACTTAATTTTGAAAAAAAATTAAAACGTAGTTGTCTTAAAGATTTAGCAGTCTTTCTCAAATTCATGTCTTCTGACATCAGATCTTGTGTTCTGAAGTTTATGTTCAAATGGTGCCAGTGAATTTTTATATGAAGGGAAAATGCCTATTTGTTAATCCACTGCATTGCTTTTCTGCTTTTTCTTTTTCTTTTCTTTTTTTTTTAACAGATGTAATTCAACTCTTACTGTTACCCCTTTGCTCTTCTTCTCTTTGTTGCCATCCTAACAATGTGAACTACATTGGCTTTACTTATCAAAGGAGAAGGAATGCAAAAATAAAGAGAGAGAAGGAACTGTAATGAAGAGATTTGGCCTCTACTTTGTCTTAGCTGTTAAACTGTTTTTAGTGTTTTTGTTAACTATTTGCAAAGGGAAGCATTTTCTACAGAGGATAATTAATTTCAAGAAAAATGTCTTGAGTTTTAAGAATAAACGTCTCCAAAAGAGGAGATAGTCAATTTTATACAATGTCACAACTCTCCAACATTTGGGGTAGTGACTTTTTTTGTTTTGTTAGAACATTTGAAACTAGCAAGCAGCCATTGTTTCTAAAGACCGAAGCATTCATGTGTACTCCTATTTTCTTTTCCTTCATTTTTAAAATAGCAAAGTCATTAAAACTGTAAATATTTTGTTGCTTGGATAAGCATCTTCTGGGAACTTTGTATCTATGGTATATAATCATAGAATTTTATATTTTCATATAAAGCTAATTTTTTTCTAGTTTCACCTCCTTCCTAGTTCTGTGGTGGCTATGTGAATACATACCTTCTGTGTATCGAGGTAGTGAGACACCATCATCACCCTCCAAAAAAGATTTCCACACATGTCATTTCTTTGGGGCAGTGATTGTGAAAGTTGGATTTTTTTTTTTGGATTCCATTGTCAGTGTGTGCAATAGGAATTAGACTTAGCCCGTCACTGGATACGTTTGTCTCATTGATCCATTCAGAAAAAAAAAATGTGGTGTTTGGTTTGGGGAGAGGGTGGGAGGGAGTATTCTGAGGGAGATTTTTTGTTCGTTTTGTTTTGGTTTTTGTTTGGGGGTTTTTTGTAACTTGAAGAATCTTCTTTTTGTTATGTTAAACTATATCAAATCATTCTATTATAGTGTTATTTAATATGTAAATTGTATTGCTATACATAAAATAAAGTATGGTTTTTGATGTATTTACAGACTTCTTCCTTATTTGCATCAAATACACATACAGAACAGATGCACRAGTCAGTATTTCATAGTCCCAGGCGTGCAGGAAGAATGATGAGATCCAAGGCCTGCTTTAATTAGGTCTCAAATTTCCAAGCAGTACTCAGCTGGGAACTGTCTCTCAGTCACTTGACAGTGGAGATCACCRTTCCTTTCTTAATTGTCTCCAGCTATTAGAGAGCTGCCAGCAACCCCCTTCCCTCTCCACCACTGGTCCTCCCCAGACTGTTGTGACCCATCAAAATCCCTTTTGGAAGGGGGATTGTCTCCATTCAGAACGGGACCTCAGAGCCAGAGCTTCATTGCCAGCTCCTTTGGGTGTGCCCTTCCTTAGATCCGACTCCGGTTTATCAGCAGATGTCTGCCTGGAGGAACAGGGGCTTCCACCAAGCCACTGTCACCTGATTGTGATAACCTGCACCTACTCACTGCTCAACTAACCCTAGAGCTGTGGTAGAAAAAGCAAAAGTGCTTATCGCCATCTCAGGCAGACTGGGAGGGAGGGACAGATGTTCCAAATCCTAGAGATAACGCAGCAAATATTCCCCATGGGGCACATTAGTAGTCATACCTCCCTGCTGCCTCTGAGCCAAGAGCTGTCATTGAGACGGGCGCACGTTACGCCATCGATGCTCGGTGTTTTGCAACAAAACCTCGACAGCTCTGCATACCGCCTCCCGTGCTGATTCCGCGCCGAGTGCATGTGTTACTTTTTTTGTTGTTGTTGCGGGAAAACCACTTGGGTTTGTGGATATGTTCTCGTTCAGATCTGCTGCCAGCAGTGAGCCACGGGGGCACACCTGCCTGCAGTGGGGGCACGGCAGCTGCCTGGGCTGACGGAGCCTTCAGAAACAAGGCAGCACGCAGCCTCCAGAGCAGTACCTGCACAGGGACGAACAACATCAATAACAGAAATTGCTTGTTGACATAAAATTGCTGGTTAAAATCAATACGCTATACATCTGCCTTCTTTTGTGTTGCTGCATTCTCACCTGTAAGGTCCACGTTCTGGTTGACTGGGAGAAAGAGGGAGCCTGGGACACTAGTCGGGGACTGTGATTAGTGTGGCACCGCAGTGCTAGCCATCACAGCCTGCTGACTCCTGCAAAGCCCCTGACTTCGTAGCRTGCTTTCTCCAGCCCTTGCTCCAAGGCGCTGCCTCATGTTGCATCCCAGTATCAGCCCAACACTAGCCCACAGGCAGGCTCCACCTGCCTTGCTGCTCRGGGAGCGACCGTGGGAGGGCAGGGAGCTGCTTCCCTGCCTGCCAGGCCTGCCCTGGGGGATGCTACAGCGGCAAGAAGAGGCCGGTGCCCTCTGCGTGGCTTTCAGGTCAGGGGCAGGCAGCTGGGGCTGGGCACCCGGGGAAGGCTCCTCTGCCCAGCTTGGCTGCCGTGTCTCCGTGCAGAAGACGGCAGCCCCTGCACGCACAGGTAGGTGGGTACACAGTGCTTCGTAACAACAGTATGAGAAAGCTGCTTAAATACCACTTGTCCGGGAAGGGTCTGAAAGATGGAGCTGATGGCAAGCTGAACAGGAGTCAACACCACTTGCTGCAAGAGGAAGACGAACGCAGGCCTGGCAGGTCTAACCTGGGACCAGGTAAGGAAACCCTCCCATCCTACTCACAGCAGGTTTAAAACTGTATCTTGTAGGGAGGGAGAACCACACAGGAAAAAAGTGAAACCCCACTGAAGACAGGCAAAAGGAGAGCAACAGGAATGGTCAGTGATCTGGAAATCCTCTGAGCAAAGACAGGATGAACTGGGATGTTGCCTAGAGAAATGCTGGAGAGGGCAGCCTGGGAGAGCATCTCCTGGTATTTAGATAACACCACTCCTGAAGGAAGGGTGTAATCTCCCTACGTCTTTGGTAGATATGACAAGAAATAGAGGTTGAACAGCCACGGGGAAGGTAGGGGTTGGGCAGTGGGAATATCGCCTCGCACGGTGATGCAACAAAGATTTGTCTGTAGCAGCAACAGAAACCGGGACAACCCAAGGCAGCCCCTTAAATGCCCCTTTAATGAAAAATTGCATTTTCATTAGATAGCAGCAGCTCTGAAGTGGAGCCCCCACCCTGCTGCTAGCCAKATGATCGTGCACACACAACACAGGGGCAGAGCTCCCTGTGGGATGCGGGGTGGCTGTTCTTCTCCACTTACCCTCGCCTTGAGTCGAGCTCAGCAGCAGCCCCCTACACTGCAAACCTTGTCACTGTTCTGGCAGTGCAGCGTTTGAGACCCTGGTCCTCCCGAGCCGTCTTGGTGAGCAACAGAGGCGGGAGTGGAAGATGGGAGAAAAGGCAAAGCCTTGGAGAAAGTGCTTGGATTCTGTGCTTGTGCTGGGGAAGAGGCCTGGCTGAGACCTATATCCAGTGGAAACACATAGCAAGTAGTTCATTAATACTTTGGCAACAAAAATATGATTTACCAGCACTTCTGACTACTAACAATACACCTGAATTAATTGGTGGTATCAGGAGATCCCAACTTCTTCTGTAATAAATAGCTAATGAGTTCAGCCTTTGGGGCTTCCAGAGGCTGCTAGCAGTCGTGCTAAGCAGGCACAAATAATAGCAGCATTTTTATTAAATGGATTCAAATGCCAGAAGGTGTACTTTCAAGACCTTTTGCAACATAAAAATAATTTTGATCAATGGTTTGGTCCCAGTCCTATTACTTAGCCACTTCAAGCTCCACAAAGTGCTTCATGCAGACGTGTCACCCTCACCTGCTGGCAGCTGCCTTATTGATCACTTGTGGTTTCTGTTTCCCCTTTGCTGCCAATCAATGTTTCTGATGTCTTTCTGACTTTGTAATGCTTTAAGAAGCAACACTTCACAAAGCAATCTTCCCTGACACTGTGTTCAATTAATCTGACAGTCACTGGGCTCGCTTTTCTTTTCTAAAGCTGTTATCTTCCTTATGTCTTGAAATCCTTGTTTAGGAGTTGACACCTGCTTTGCTGGTGTTTTATGTTATGTTTTTGAATTTTGAAAAGATTCTGCATTTCAGTTCCATGTCTTTTATGGGAGTGSTTTCCAATATTTCATATTTCACTGTCTCTGTGTCTGTGAGCCATGCTTTCTGCACGGCTCATAATTTCTGTCACTCCCAAATTCAAACCCTGTTGGTCGTACGTCCCATATCACAGGACATTCTTGCACAATATCTAATCATAAATACGTTAGTCCTGTATCTAAGGAGCTGCTGAAAGAGAGAGTTTCTGAGTGAACATCAGAAGAAAGCCAGAAGGTACGTGTGTTTTGTCTTGGAAGGATGGCGTTATTGGCTGGAAGCCCAAGGCTTGATAGAAGGGAATGTGGCACAACCCTCCACCAGCTGTTTTGCTGTTTATTTATGATCTAAAATGGTGCCCCGTCTGAAAGATGAGGGTGAGCAGGCTCTGATTGCACAGGCTCCTATGTCATGTAGATGTTTTTCTGCACCTTTTAGGGTCTGTGGGTCCCAGCTTTCTCTGGGTCCATCAGGGTGAACAGAGTGAACAGAGCCCTAAAGCTTGTCCTACACATGACTCTGGCCTAGTATGGGTTTGAGACAGCTGATGGCTACTTTTGGTACTGCTCCATAAAATGTATTGCTGCTCATAGGTCATAGGTACCATATGCGTACAGAAGGTAATGTGCAGTCTTGTTAGCTGGTGTGACACTAGCCCTCACAAGCCAGACCTGGGGGAATGAGACATTAAGGCAACAGAGGGAGCCTCCAAATAAAACCCAGACACTGTAAGAAATCTAGTAGACTCTCGAAAAATATTTTCACATCCTAATAAAGAAACTGTGGCTTCTCAGCCAGGCATCACACAGACCCACAGTCCCGCCCTGCCCCATCCATTGCCCAACTGCCTGCCACACCTCCATGTGCTGTTACGGAGCGTGTGACAGCTCCAGCAACTACTTGGATGGAAATAGCAGTAACATCTGACCAGCCCATTTTCTATTGATTTACACTAACTTCACACTGGGTAATCAGTAGGCTGTGTGTGGGACATAGATGAAGACTTGATAGCCTGCTAGAGTAAGAAATCAGCATGCCCCACAGTCACTTATGGTGGTCAGCGTGTTCTCACCCGTTGGTTGAGGTGCTTCCTTCACACAGACCTTTAGTGAGGCAGGAAATACTGGTGACAATGACAATCGCCATGAATTTTGTAGAATGGGACTTAAGGGAGGGAGAACTCTATTTCAAATAATATCCATTTGGCACATGGCGCAGCAAGTTCTATAGTTCAGCACCAGAGCTCGGAGATGCTGCATACCCCTTCTTTCTGCGAGAGAGGAAGACTGCAATCCTCTTCAGTTCCTTGCTGAGAAGGAAAAGCGAGGGGAGAGCTGACGAGCTTGATTGCAGGATAAAATGAGATCTTTAGCGTTCTCTCAGCCAAAGCATGGGAGGAAAATTATGATCTCTTAAAGAAAGCCTGGCTGTTTTCTCTCTGCAAAGAGGTTCCTACGTGGTGCACAAGAGGGATGGAATGGGGTGTCCTGCATGTACTAGATAAATGAGCAATTTTCTGTAACAAGGTGCTTATCAGGTTTCATCAGCAGACTATCAAGAAGAACAGAAAACCACAGAAAAACAATAAATTGAGGCCTTCATTACATGCAGCCTGATGGGATCATCAGCACCCACAGCTTCGCCCTCCAGGAATTTTTCCTAACAGGTTCAAATCATTATCTTTAACGGTATTGGCTCAGTGTCAGAACTGTTGGACAAACTCTGAGTCCGATCATCAGATGAACATTCTGATTCTAAGCTGTAGTTTTAATTTAAAATATCATTTAATGTCCTTTAAATTAAGTATCATTTCATTCATGACATTGTGAATTGACATTTGCAGAGGACATCAGGTTGCAGAACGTCCGGCATGTTCAAATGCCATGGGTGTGACTGTGACCAAAACAAGCTGTTGGCTATTGTAGCTGTTATATAGCAAGCTGTGTAAAGATAGGTGACACAGAATAAAAGGGTTAAGCTATTTAACACTTTATTTAGCTAGGTATAGAAAGGTTGTATCACACTTCGTGACTAGCAAAGAATGTCCTTAGTTTTGCTTAATACTAGCCTTCAAGCTGAAAAACACCATTAGTGGGGGGAAAAAAATAATGAAAACTCTTAAAAGTTCAGTAACTTAGGTTATGAAAGGCTCTGCCTTCTGAATCTGAGTGCTTTAAATAAGCTTCCTTATTACTTAAATCCAATTTTCTAGATAGCCTCTTACTTTGAGCCTGTTAGACATATATTATGCCTTTGCCTGAAAGTCTCCTAGTGACCTGTAAATTGATTGCAGCCTGTGAAATTGGCCATAAGTAAATCTTTGCTCTTTTTTTTTTCCTATTTTCTTTTCTTTTTYTGAAATAAAAAGGATGCAGGTGGCTTGTCTACTGTCAGGTTACAGATCCTGTATGTACTTCAGAAATGCTATTGACCTCCTAGCAATGATGTAGCTCCTGAAATCTGTAGCAGTAGGCTCTTATATTATGAAGCTAAGGTGACTGCTTTCGTTGATAATGCCACTGTGTAACAAGAACTTAAATTCTTCTCAATCTTTGTTCTTTGTCATTACAAGTACATTTGCAATAGGCAGGGTTTTATTCATCTGATAGGTTTACATATCTCATGGTAGTCTATTTGTAAAGTATTTGGAGAGAATGAGGCGCACCACAAACATACCTAATTGGTTTCATGCAGGGTATCAGTTTAAAGAGTTTTACAACATTTGTTTATCTCATTATTTGTGTTTACAATTTACATGTGTTAAAAAATGTCCTGTATCTTTCTTGCATCATAACAACTCCACAATAGCAGAGTGCCATAGCCAGCTCTCATGTCATTATATCTTCATAACATTCGCCCAGTAAACTGGGAGAACATTTTATGACTGTGTAGGAAGAATAACTGATTCAACCTAACCTGGTCAGATAAGCAGAGCCCTGTCGCAACACAGTTTTCTCTATCTATCTGCCAAAATTTTCCTCCTAATTCCCCGGCTTGAGTCATGGGCGCCTGATCAGCCAGGGCTCAGCACCTTCCAGTCCCCAGCAAAGATCAATGACTGGTCTCTGATTCATCAGCTTTAATAATTTCTGAAACACATTGTTGTGCTGGTATCCACAGGAAGCGGGACGATTAAGTATGTAACTGCCAAAAAAATATATTAAGCTGGAGTTTGTCACATAAAAGCTATGACAAAAAGAAAAAGAATAGGCTCCAAAATGACAAGTGAAAAGAGCACGGTGATTTAATATAAATGGCATAAAGTTGTTCAGATTACACCAAAGTTCACAAATAAGGGATATTAGTAGTCCCCCCCCTTTTTATGCCCTTATTTCTTTCAGATGATCCCTGTTTTTATGCTCCTGCCACTGCATGTAACCAGGAGGAAGACCATGTTCCACAATATAGAAACATAGAATCATAGGATCATTAAGGTCGGAAAAGACCTCTAAGATCATCGAGTCCAACCGTCAACCCAACACCACCATGCCCACTAAACCATGTCCCTAAGCGCCTCATCTACACGTCTTTTAAATACCTCCAGGGATGGTGACTCCACCACTTCCCYRGGCAGCCTCTTCCAATGCTTAACCACTCTTTCAGTAAAGAAATTTTTCCTAAGGTCCAATCTAAACCTCCCCTGGCGCAACTTGAGGCCATTTCCTCTCGGCCTATCACTTGTTACTTGGCAGAAGAGACCAACACCCACCTCGCTGCAACCTCCTTTCAGGTAGTTGTAGAG
>JAYKAV010002331.1:1155914-1285960 GCA_035582835.1 Phoebastria nigripes | reverse complement strand
CTTTACTGAAGTCCGGGTAGACCACATCCACAGCCTTTCCCTCATCCACTAGGCGGGTCACCTGGTCATAGAAGGAGATCAGGTTGGTCAAGCAGGACCTGCCTTTCATGAACCCGTGCTGGCTGGGCCCGATCCCCTGGTTATCCCGCACATGGCTTGCGAGCGCCCCCAAGATGAACCGCTCCATAATCTTCCCCGGCACTGAGGTCAGGCTGACAGGCCTGTAGTTCCCTATATATGATAAAGCTAATTTTACAAATGATCACAAAGTCACAGACACATGGCACAAAATGTTGACCCAGTCCAATGCCCTCCTGGTGGTTTCCAGTTTGTTCAAAAATTTGTTTTGGGACAGCTGTATCCCCACAGACTTTACACCAGATGAGGAAAGTCCATTCTCTCACAACCGGCATAAAACCCACCACTTTGGGTGCTTTGACCAGGTATTTGTAATTAACAGGCACTTAATCACAGCCTCAGTAAGGAACAGCCCCGAGCAGGGCTGATGTCTTCCTGAGCACACAGCCATCCCTGCCCAAATTTTCTGCCTGAATCATCTCTCACCCTCTTTTCTTCCTCAGACCTTACAGTGGTCCCTTTCCAAAATAGAGAGCAAAGTCCCATTATGTTATTTCCTTCTTAGTAAGTCCAAAAAGCATGTCCCAAAAAGGTAATATTAACTTTGGCAATTGGATTCCTTGCCTTTGGAGCTCTTATTCCACATTCTGCCTGCACTTATAYAGACTTCAATCTTTATTGATTTTCCTGTGCCACCTCTCAGCATCCTTCCTAGGCAGCATGATGCATTAACTTTCCATATAATGAATATTCCTGTCTGGTTTTGTACTCTGAAATACACCCATCTCTGAATGAGATTTCAGCACTCTGCATTGCTGATTTTCAGCTGCATGCCATAGCCCTTGTTTTTCATAGGCTGGGAACACCAAAAGAGCCCTCTAGACCCAGAGGTCTTGCTTTTAACACAATCACTGTTGTATTGGGGGGAGGAGAGCCTTTATATTTTTTAGACTAGTTCCAACAATAAAGTTACTAAAGCTATTTTCCACCTTGCAAGAAAGCTACCTGATGATGATATTGTTCCTGCCTTTTAAACTAATTTCATTTCAATATGGTACATTTGCAGTCATCATAATCCTATTGTTGCATGTTATTCCCAGTATAATGACTGAAAATGCTATTGCTTGGGGGAAGGGGTTTGTTCTGGATTTTGTGGGTTTGGGTTTTTTCTGTTTAATTTTATCTACTGCTATAATATCAGAAGATAAGCCAATTTATTCACTAAAATCCTTCCTATCCATTCCTTTGTTGACTTCAGTTTCCGGTGAAGGATACAAAGTACTTTTGCAAAGCAATATGAAGAAAGACCTACAGTTATTCCGCTAAAGGTAGGCTGCAACCACGCTGCTAAGTGTTTGTCCCAGCCATAGTGCAGAGCAGGTAGCATTCTTGCAGTTCAGCTTCTCATAGGAGATGAGAATATATATAAAGCTGTAAAGCTATATAGTCAGCTCCTCCACACTGGGTTTGGAAAATAGTGGCACTAAATCCATAGCCTCCCTAGGGTGGCACCTCCACAGCACAGGGGACATCCGTAGTCTTCCTGAACTGAATGGCAGCAGACCTCCAGATAAAAGATTTCCAGATACTTTATTTTTACTCTTAACTTCTTGCTGGATTTTAAAAATTCATTTTCAACTTGTGTAAAACAGGTGATGATCGGTTTCACACCACATCATTACAACTATTCTAGCTTACATCCTGCTTTCCCCAAAACATTATTTTGAGTCCCAGACTTGAGAGAATTTAGAAGGTAATGAGCTTCAGGAGAGTGGAATTTTAGCCTTCCCTCAATTATGATGTTTGTGTTAAGCACACAAACCCCAAACTCTTTCTCAGATATCCACGTGAACCTGAGATCCAAGGTGGGTATGAGGTACTCACCAGGCTGGCACAGGAGGCCATTGCCCCGTTTAGATACCCAGCTCTCCACCTACAGTTAGGGGGGTACGATTTGGTTGATATGGAATACTTGTTGCAGGGGGGTGACTTCCAGAGGACGTCATCTCTATGTAACCCAACTTACCTGCACAGCTGTTCTATGCATTTCTGTAACAAACTGGTTTTTTTTTGTGAAACCATTATTGCCTCTGCCCTGCTCAAAACCTGAGCTTCCCAACAATGCAACAGTAGAAGAAAAATAAATTTGTCTCTCTCCTCGCACCCGAGTTCTAGCTGACACATTTCCTATTTACAGAAGGATCTTGTCAAGCATAAGCAAGTGCTGAAAGACAAAATAGTATTAAAAAAGTCATCTCATATGTCCATTACTGCCATGTTTTGTATTAAACTTCTATTTATAATAGTTAGTAAGAATTAATAGATATTTTCACAAATCGGTCTCAATTGTTATAGGTGATTGCAGAGTTCAGCAGGTTGATTATTACTGCAATAGAGCATTATCTGCTGATGAGCTTGTAACCCATGTTATTCTTATCTGTTAGGTGCTCATATGATCTATTAATAATTTATGAACTAAACTCATTATAAGGTTGTAGTATGGACTGTGACAGATTACAGCACAAACAGGCAGTACCCAAGCACTAAGAAGTTTCTCTGGCTTCATTATCTGTTCCTCGTTTAGATTTTAACATACACTGTTGATATTCTGGAGGGCTCCACTTCTTCCTAGGACATGGTTATCAATAATCCATGTACTGCATTTCCCCACATGGCAACTGATGCCTGTAGCAGAAGCTTAGCTCTTGCCGTTGTATTGGTATAGACAGATTTGGGAACAAGACCAAGAGTTTGCTAACCGTTTTCAGAGTCAGCAGAGCTCTATGCAGGTTTGTGGGTCTGAGTGCAGCAGTGAGGCCACAGCGATGGCCATCTCTGCTCTCATCCCCATCTTTGAGCTGGTACCTTCAATCCTCCTTTCACAGGAGTTCTGTCTAGAAGATACACCTTCACCAGTACACTACACCATGTTTCCCATCCGTGTCAGCCATGCTCTTAATAGATTTATTTCACTAAAATGCCCACAACATAAAGTACTAAACCTACAAGCAGAAGCACGTGCTGTAAAATGGCTGGAGAAATTGCCAAAGAAGGACTGGGAGTGGTTCTTTTCTTGATTTGTATGTACAGAAGATGGGAAGCTTGGAAAAAAAAGTGGTTTATGCTCAAGTCTTTCATTTTTCACAACAGTCACTTTCCAGTGCTATCTAAATAGCAAGCCAACATTTTTTTTTACAAAATCCTCTGTACGTGAATGTTTTTTGCCAGTTCTCCCTCACAAGGTGGAATGCAAACACTGACAACTGTGAGCGCTCAGCTGCAGTATCTGACTTTGTGAAAATTAACAGCAAAGCTGGAAAGAGTCGGTTGTTCACAAGAAGAGTAGCATAGCCATTCATAGTGCACACACGCTTGTTAAAATCCGTTTTTCTGAATTCATGACAGCACATATTTCCTTGGAGCCCCTTCAGGCAGGAGACGCTCTCAGGACATCCAGGAAGAGCAGCTGGTCTGGGCAGATTCTCAAGGCAAAAATCTGGGCTTTACTGAAGCCACTGGCAAAGTTCATTTTGACTTCAGTGGAGCCAAGATTTTACTGTCACCTTATCACTAAATCTCTTGGCTTTCAGCATTACTGCATATTTTCCTGAACAATTTTAGGCATATCTATTTCAGTCTTCTGACAAAGATATTTATGATGAATAGTAATTATTCTGTTGTAGTAGTATCCTGGGACCTTAGCTGTGGACCCATGTGCATCATCAGTAGCAGTGTGTGGATATTCTGTATAATAAAGAGACAGGTTTGCTCTTTATTTATGTATGGTGCTCTTTACCTTATCCTCAGACATTTACGCAAAGGAGTTTAAACTGAGGAGTAAACACAAAGATGTGGATATGATCTCTGGTTCAGGATATGCCTATTCTACAGACTGTCAGAGCCTGGTAAGAATTAATGTCTGTTGCTCTTTATCACTTTCCCTGGATAGCCTCTATTGTCCCTTCTCAGAAACAGGATACAGTATGAATATTCCTACACTCTCAGTAATACAGATTTTTCTGCCTGTATTATGTTGGGAAGATCTGTCTGGAACATCAATGGTGTCGTGGCAAACAGATCTGAATCCTGCACCCTGACTGCAAATGGATGGTTCTTTCTAAAGCACTTCTATAATGTGTGCCTTATTTGTTCATAACTACAAATGGGGCTCTGTAGAACATTTTGACAGTTTAAAAAGAATGATGCCATTTCTAACTTAGTGTTTCCACTGAGATTAATCTGGTTTTCAGACATGTATTTTGGCCTAGAAAGTAGCTAGTAATGTAACTGCCTTCTAAAAATTTTACTCAAAGTAAACAAATACTTTTCCCAAGCCACATTTATTGTAAATCTCAATCTTGTGGCTGTGAGATCTTTCACTGTCTCTCTTCCTCCTCACCCCCATATCATGTTAAGTCATTTTCTAAAACTAATCCAATTGCTTTTCTATAAGCAAGTGAATGAAATCTAAACACAGACTACACCAGGAAGATGATGAGAAGGAAGGCATATGTTATCATAACTTCCCAGCCTTCCAAGGGTTGTATTTCCTCATAGTCTTGCAAGCATATGCAATGAGAACAAACAAAAACTCTCAAGAAACTACGGGGGAAAAGAATACCTCCTTTTTTCTCAGAACTTGTGTGGGCTTTGCAAACACACAGTTCGTTAGAAGATAATTCCTTATGCAGGGTTACTTATCAGGCTGAGACAGGAACACTTAGGTTCTGCGGTAAAAGCACCTTGGCTTGGAACAACAGGGCGGGAGGTCATAACAAGGTGGAGAGCACATCCTTAGGTGGATATTTCCTTTCTGCCTGATTCTAAACACTAGCAATTAATGCCCTCTTAGCTGAGATGAGCAAATTCTGCAGTAGTTGCTGGTTCCAGTGCATGGTGAGAGCTGCTCCTGACACTGCCCCACAGCCTGGGGTCACACACTCAGCTCTGCAAACTCCCACAGAAGAATAGGGATTGCCTAGCCAGAGGCTGCTCAAGTTGTGGTCCCAACTACATCCTGCTGTACATTGTACCAGTGGCTCTTAGCCTTTAAGCTTTCCCTTGGTTTGGATGCTATGCAGAGCACAAAAAAAGACGAAGATCAACAGCTTTTATCACACACACACACAGAGAGGCACCAGCATGAGATGGTGTGGAATGACAAAGCGGATCACCAGCTGCAGCTTCTGGTCAGCATGGGTAGTGCGTATTGGGTGGCTATTATCTGGTTTGGTGTGCGTGCTCTTCTCCACTCCTACCACCCCACTGGCTAAGACTGAAGGCACATCAAAAAGAGCAGTTAGCTGAAGAGCCAAAAGCAATGGAGTAGAGCTGAAGTCCTTTAAAATTTCTCTTTACTGATTCACTTTGGTTGTCTCTCATAGTGCATCTCTAAAAAGACTCAGTGACTGAATAGTTCCAGACTTGTGTAATTCCAACTTTACTGTCCCAAATTAACTGGCTCTTTATTTTTTAAAAAATACTCAGTTCCCTTTCAGAATGAATTCCTACAGTTTCTTTTCTTCATCTGGTCTCTGATTTCAAATGAATGTTAATCCTAATTCTATGCTATATCTACAGTGGGAGATGTGCCCCAGAAATTACTCCTCTAGTGCCCAAAAGTACTTGATAAATAATACTCGCATTACATTGAAAATGATCCTTTACTGCCAGAGATTACATTTTTGGGAGGTACCTTCAGCACCTTGTGGTGACGTACCTTGCTACCTTCAGCATGCTGTGTGGGATTTAGGCCATGGATCCCAACAATGCTTTCATGATCTTTCCTACAGGTAACACCCACGGTCTCTCATATATGAACAGAGACTAATAACCATTTCTTCACTTGGTTATGCRTCCCTTCTCAGAGTCTATAACAGCCTAAGACAATTCAAAGTATATAAAAGTTATGAACTATGTTTTTTAAATAGAACTGGGGAAGCATAATTTTAATCAGCCCTGTTTGATTATTCCAGTTGGCACAAAGTGTAAAAAGGTATCACAAATTATTTTAAGAGATTAGCCAATTACAGAGAGCCATTTCCAATTTAGGGCATCTCACTAACGGCTTGATTTATACAGCAGTCCATATTTTAGCAACAGATCACTTGATGATTGCTTATATAAACTGGTTTCATTTCACTTGCTTTAAATACAGAAAAGTTGTAAGTAGATAAGCAGCTCTGTGAATAACAGAACCAAGGAGCCTGGTTTCCTATGGATTTGAGTTGGTAGGAAAAAATCCTACATGGACCCTCGGACATCTAGCAAGTGGCAAGCTCTCCTTATAGCCTTCTTTTTCTCTGAATAGCCATCTATTTTCACAAAACTTTTAGAACTGCAATGTCTTTGGGACTAGTAACCTTGATGTTGAATTTGGCTGCAATTGGTCAACTTCAAAAATTACTGAAAAAAGAGATGTGAAGATGTGTGCATGCATGCGTGCACAGCTACGTACACACACACACAGAGCATGACCGCATAAGCCTCATTTAATTAGAAAAACATGCTCTTTAAAAACTGATATAAACTGCTGTAACTCTACAGCTTTTGCCAGAGTCGTGTCCATTTTCAGAAACTGAAGAGCTAACCATCAACTGATATCCTTCTGTGATACGGTTTAATGAAGAAAATAAATGATACTCCCTAAGGAAAGTAATTTTCTCGTTCCTTGGAATGTATTTATTTTCTTATATTTCTTGCTGAACTTACTGCTTCATCTTTCCAAAGAAAAGCTCCTTTACTACATTATTGCTAAGCCGAAACATAAATGACAGAAAACCAAGCGTACCCTTTTCACGTCAATGGCAGCACTGACATTTTTACCCAGTTATTTTAAAGCCTGGACTCTATAGTGCTGTCCATAACTCTGATCACAAATAGAGCCCTGTTCAGTAAAGCCAAAGACAGTCAATTGGGCAAGAAAATCTAAGACTGTTGTTAGAACTTGCTGTTATTTTAATATTTTAAACTGACAGCATTTGAAAACCAACTTGAAAGCTAAAATTTAAATTCACCTGCCTTTCTGTGCCTTAGGCTATGAAATAGGTTCAGACAAAGAGCCAACTACAAATAATGTCATGTAGGACTTCTTTGTAATATAAAGCTCATAGTGAGATCACAGCAAATAGAAGTTTACATTAGGAAGCCTATGCAGACAGAAAGATCTTCACAACACGGAGCTACTTTGTTAAAAACATTCTCCTTCCAATGCCTGAATGGCGTAGCAATACTCTACACACCTACAGAGCACTGGTGTCAGCTGCAAGCAGGCTGGCTTGGCAGGCAAAGCCAAGCAGACTGCAGAAGTTCTGCATTACATGGTTTATTGCCGATTTCCCCTCTGCAATACTGTTCATAGCCAGAGGCGTAGAGCAGCAGGTGACTTGGAGCTTTAATTTCCAAGTTTTCTCTCAAAGACGACTAGCAGCTGATTACAATATTGATGCTGGTGATGTGATTCTGGAATTTCACCAGCACTGCTCAGCAGAATATGGCTGCTATGACAGACTTGCCATTGGAAAGGCTCTGCAAGTCAGGCCTCCCTCTGAAGGTCACACAGAAAGCCGTGTCTCAGACTCCCAGTCACAAACTGATGAAGGTCTGTGTTAAAAGGAATCCATTTTCTTGCTCTCCCTCCCCCTCCATTCTGTCTAGGAGGCTCTCCTAGAAGTTCACTTGTCTGATGCTTAAGCACCTTCCTCAAACTTCTCTGTTCAAGAGAAGCTTTATTCATTACGTCCATTTGTCTTTCTGCTAGCTCTATCTTTTTGCTTAAAAAGCTTTTTTTCTCTGATGTTAACACTACTCACGTATTAGTAGAAAACAATCAGATACTCTTCCTGCTTTTGTTTTGATAAATAAGCCAAACATTTTAATCTCTTCTCACAAAATAAGCTCGCTCCACTATCTTGACAACCTAAAGGCTTTTTCTATGCCTCTTCATTTTTCTTGAACTCAGGTGACCAGAAGCACACCATCACCATCACAGCTGGTCAAAAAAGCAGAATGACCCATAACAGGCTTGCAAGGAGCTCAGCTGAACAATTCTCTCAAAAGGAAAGAGGCGTGAGGTAGTACACCTTTTCCTCCATTTGCTGATTATGGGTAAAACTGAGAAGGGGGTTTAAATTGAATGATAGAGTATATCTGCTGTAATTTGGGATTAGTGCAGATTATTTGTGTCCCTTGGAAGTATTCATTAATTACGCTTTTATATTACTTAGATAACCCTTGCCTCTCTCTGCCTCCCATTCATCCATACAAAGCAAATATGATGTATTGCTATTTATTCTTTACATGGTGTTATAAAGAAAAGTTGATTCATTTTATGACACAGGGCTTGAGATATTTAGATTCTGTTTGCTTTTCTTAGATTTATGCGATCATGCTGCTTGCTTCTCTGCTTTTAGTACCGTTATTAATGCTCTAAAGGTTTTGTTACTTTCTGTTTACATTCATTCATTCAAACTTTAAAACATGTCCT
This sequence comes from Phoebastria nigripes, assembly GCA_035582835.1. Classification (NCBI taxonomy): domain Eukaryota; kingdom Metazoa; phylum Chordata; class Aves; order Procellariiformes; family Diomedeidae; genus Phoebastria; species Phoebastria nigripes. The sequence goes on along the minus strand of JAYKAV010002331.1, from coordinate 1,277,397 downwards.
GAAAAGAACTGTTTATCAAAACAGTATTTTGTGTTTCTAAAAAAATGTAACTTCTCTCCTAAAAAAAACAAAACCAAAAAAACACCAAACAAAACCAACAACCAAATTTCATAGAAGCAAAATAGAGGAAAGAGATTAGGCAAAAAAAGATATTTGCATATCTTTTTAAATCTGCTATAAAAGCTACTTCTGAGGGTCTTCATTTCTGGTTACGTAACAAGATGCCACTAGACATTTTTTTTTTAGCAGTGCTAAGGGCACCGCTCAAAATTATTTAAATTGCAGTTCTGAGCACTCAGCTACTCTGAAAATCAGGCCCTATATGGGTCAAGTTGGTCATTTTCTCTCAATGAACACTTAAGAAAACATTGGCTTTAAGCGAGTTGGTTCAGACTATGAATCCACCCTGGCAGAGATGGGAACAGAACTCGGGATTTCTGACTGACTGATCAAATGACTCGACTTGCTATCACCAAGAAAGAGAGTTTAAAGAATGGCTCTGAAAGGTTATTTTCACTGAATTGCTGAGTACATAAAATGTGTTGAAAGAAAGGGTAAAACTTCTTGAAAGGGTTTAGAAATGGTTATATTTATAATCTGTTGTGGTAGGATTTTCAAGTCCACTGTTCAGTGAAGCTAGACTGACAAATTTATTATAGTTATAAGGCTGAGAAACCTATTAGAAGAAATATAATAGAAGGTACATTTTTGTGAAGCTTTAATAGGAACTGAAACAATTCAACAAAAGACTAAATTTGGTAAGGGGGGAGAAGTCATTTATTAAATCTTTCTAAAAAGATTGACTGACCTTTCTTTAAAAAGAGTGGGTTTTTTGTAAAAAATGAAAAGCTCAACCTTCATAACAACAACCTAGTAAGAGGGTTTATTAGAAACTGGCTTCTTGTGCAAGTTCAGTTATTTTTATTGTCAATAAATGTTGGTGTTGTGCAATAAGAGAAGCATTGTTGCCTCTCTAATTTCTCTCAGGGATTGAAGAAACTCATAATAAAAGCATTCAAAATCTAAACTGAAATAAAAAATAGAACACTCCTGCTCAGGTTTGTATGGCAAAAACCAGAGACAGAAACTATGGGCTGAGAATTCAGCTCATAAGGAAACTGTGCCAGAACTGTGAAGGTGGTGTTACTTCTTCTACCTCGGCTTCCAGTAAAAGTCAAGCTATTAATATCAGGCATCTTGACAGCCACATAAATGCATATATTAAAATTCAAAGTACTTTTTGCTTCTGTAGATGTATCATCATTACAGAATAAGACAATTTTAATGTTAGACCAGATGGCAATAGCATTACTTACTTACAGTGGATAAAAGCTATAGGCTGACTTGTATACCCAGTGCAAACAGACTAAAACTGAAGATGATGGCTATCATCATCCCAGAGCAAGAGCGGACACAAAGTTAAATAGTCCAGTCCCTCCAAAGCAGTGTGGGAAAGCAGTTGGAAGACTGTTTAAATAACCAGCAATGCCTGCATGTGATTGGATTCACGTGAACATTAGCAGGCACTGACTTGCTCCTCAGTAAACTTGCTACGGTTTCGAATAGGAACCTCCGATCAGGCCAAAGCTGACAGGCTTTCTGTCTGCGTAGCAGGCAAGATAGGTCTGGAGGAAGTCCAGTGAACCTCCATAGGGTGTGATAGACACAAGCTGTGGTTGGTTTTGAAGCAGATGATCAGACACTGATCAGGTGCATAATTACAGGCACCAATCTGAGGAAGCCAGTTTCTGTTTCTTAAAGCTCCCTATACAGCCCATAGCGAAAGATACCTCCGGTCCTTCAGAGCAACTCCAAATGCTCAGCTTCATGCTCTGCCTCACTGTCAAGGAGAGCTTATCTCTCCGCACTGATTAGGGAGGGAGCCTAGGAAAATCAGCCTTCTCATGTATAAATCATCTGATGTGACTCTCTCACTTAAGAGCCAAAAGGTGTATTTCTGTCCCTTTTGTTCACATGCATCCTCTTGTTGCTCTCAGGAGGAGTATGTTCTCAGTGCGCAGGGGAAGAAGGATGTAGTCTACACGGGTAAGTGAAGTGCTGCTTGTAAGATCAAAGCTAAGCATCCCCATTCGACATACTTCAGGCAGGAACTGAGAATGGTGGTTCTCCAAGTGTTTGTTTTTATTGGGTTTCCTGTGTTCGGTTTAGGGAAAACAGACAACAGGAGTTGTTTGAAATAAAGCTGTAATTTACTATCCTAACATGCTGAGAAGCAATTAGATTCAAGCTAATTACTGTAAATAGYTTTTATAATTACTTGTAAAACATTCTACTACCTGTACTTCTGTTAAAGTCAGTCGAGGCCTGTAGGTTTTTGTTTTTTTTTTTTTAAGAGAAGGCTTAATGTTATTACTCAAGGGCCAAACTATTTTCTTGAAATCTTCAAAAAGAAGTAGCTATGCCATAGAAACTACTGGTGGAAAGCACCTGTTAGGGCATGTATCCCCATGACGATACTGAATGGGTGTATCAGTAAACTGCCTCAAGTATTGTCTAGGCTAGTTTATATTTCACAGCTATATCTACTACCTGGAAAGACTGTTCCAGAACCTAAAAGGATCTCTCTCAAAAGCAAAAAAAAAAAAAAAAAAAAAAAATCAAGTAATTTGCAGCTGAATACTGATTTTCTTAGCTTTGTCCTATTTATCAGGTTTTTATCTCTACTTGAAGCATAAAGAAAATATTCTCTTCCACATGTCCTTCTACCACAACCATTATTTTTTTCTTTGACGTTGGACCTGCCCTCATCCACAGTTTTATACCGCACTCGCACAGGTACACAAACCAGTTGGAGTTCTACCACCTCTGTGCCCTCACACTCACAGCTGTCGGTTCTTCCTCTTCCCACAGGTCTGCCAACTCTTGTTCTGAACTTGACCCAACTGTCTCTAGTTTGGACAACTATTTTTGCACTGGCTGATGGGTGCTCAGCCCATCCTGGTATGTTGTTTGGGTTCTGGTTGACCTGAAACAGGTTGCCTGATGTCTGGGGGCAATTCCAACAGATTGTTCACATTAGTTTGTCTAAGCATACAGTAATGCATTGGCAATTTTTTTTCAACCAAGTGTGACTTCCACATGTGTACCAGTCTTTCCCACACTAAATACACATCTTTAGCTGCCAGATAACAAAATGCAAATACAGAAACATGTTGTCGGGTTGTCTACCATTTATGAGCTTCATCTCAGCTCTGATCTTACTACCTCAGAGAAAACTATTTGTAACCCTAAACAGAGAATGGTATGGGACCTGCCAACAGTAAGGTTGAGAGCAACTCCCTGAATATGGGAATGTGAGGGGCAAGAGGAACTAGAAGTCCATTTTTGCGCTTTCTAGGTTTGATGCTTTATTAGCTGGCTCCTGTACTGGGAGGATGTTGCCTTGCACGCCTTTGCCTTTTTAGGTTGTTGTAACTTAAAGCAGCTTCACACAGGGCTTGTGCAGTTGATTGAAGTGCTGCTGACCACTTCTGCAGTTGATAGGAAAAACCGCCAGAACCCAAGGTGACGGCCACAAGCTGCTCTGATGGGATTTCACGGCTCTTAGACTGTCCCGTAGGCCTGGTATATTTTTACCAACAGTATCACTTAAGAAATGTTTAGGAACAGATAGACTTGGGCCTCCAAGTGGATATTAAGCTACTATAGCAATAGAGGTGTACCTCCAAAAGGCAAGTAAAGAAAGAAGAGAATATAGACAAAAAAATTAAAAGACATGCATTTTTTAAAAAAAGTTTTGAAGTGGTTTCATATAAAAAACTCCTTTCTTATTGTTTTCCCTTTGAAATACTCCTGGTTTAAAATCCCAATAGATAAAAACATTCCATTTTTTATAAACTGACATATGGCAAAAATTGGTACCAGTAAATAAAAGCACATAAAGCTAAATCGCGCCATTCTAAATGTTAGTAAAAATGACAAAATAAAATACTAGCTATATAAACTATGCACAGGTGTGTAGCATATTACAAGCAAAAAACATATCTTGCAATTATAAGCCTCCAGTATTTATTTCACTTGTCTGTAATTACATTTTATACATGTTTGTTTAGTAATATCAATCCAAGACATCATTTTGAGGATATAATTAACTGCATGTTAGAACAGAATGTGTTTGACTGTTTTTGTGTGTTGCAAGACTTTAAAGTCTTTGTTAGCTGTGTTTAAGTGCCACCTAGTGTTACAATTCACCAATTTCGCTCAGAAAACCATTTTCTCCTAAATTTTCAGACTAAAACCAAATTGCAGGGTTAAGAAAAACCTAGGGTCACAATGCCCACATTTCAGTGCTAACCGTAAGTCCTTAATCCGTATTTAGGCATTCACGGAGTACACGATCTCATGCATAACACTGCTACTGCAGACCGCGACCAAGCAACAGAGAGACTACTCTGGTGTTAAAGCGTACACTTGGTCATATTAGCACAATTGGACAGTAAATACAGTTCTTCAAATTTTTATATCAGTGATCCAACAGTAAATTCACACAAAGATAGAAGTATTTAATGAAGACACACACCTATAAAAACTTTTAAATATTTTTTTTCTGTAAGATGCACAGTATAACTGGAAACTGGGGGGGCGGGGGGAGACGAACAACATAACAATCTATAGAGCACGCTACAATTAGATGCCAGTGCATTAAGATATGCAACAGAATGCCCTTCCCCGTGTAAGTGACTCCTATCTATAAAGCCCTGTTTCTGCAATGACCCTCGCTGACTTCATTGTGGGCACTTCGCAGATACAAGGAACCACCTATTCAAAACAGCCTGCTATCGGGGATTTCTGGCTGTAACTAGCAGTGTTCTTTTTTTAAAAAATAAGTTTAAAGCTTATGTTCTTGACAAGTTGGGAACGGATCTAGATTAGGTTGCTCTTCTAATGAAAAAAGAACATTAATACTGAAAAACTAAATGCAGAGTTTATAGCTCATTAGCTATGAACTTACAGAGTGTTTCATCCACTGTCACATAAAGCAGTCATTAAGAAATTATGGCTTCCATCCTGTCTCTGTTTCCACAACACTGAACAATTGATAGTATCTGTAGCTTAACTAAAATGCTCTTTGCATTCTTTCCACAAATGGCGTATATAATGGTTTATGTAAACCAAACTTCAATTTGTCTCTATTCTTTCTGAAATTCATTAAATGCTACAAGAAAGAAAGATCACCGCCATTACAGAGAACTGGTGTAGCTCAAAGAGAATATGCAGAACACTTAGGCTTTCCGTTAAATTTAGTGAGACTGTAACCATTAGCTTTTCACACCATTAGAAATGAGGACAGGCTCCTATTTCTCCATATCATGTATTGGAAAGTCTTGTCTTTAAATCACAGTATTAAAAAAAAAGAAAAGATTTTAAGTACTATTTATCCTGACTGCTGCAATAAGCAGGGGTAAGTTGACAAGTACATTAAAGAATTTCTACTTAATTATATGTCATAAAGTGAATTAATGCAAGTTTGTTGCAGAAATATAAAATCAGAGAATGGAAAAAATGGAAATGCTGAAGAGCTGAAGAATCACCAGAAAAAACTTAGCAGCAGTTTCTTATCAGAAAGGCTTGTKATGAGGCGTCTTGAAAGACTAGGATCAGAGAATGTTTAGAAAGGAAACAGGGAAGACAAGCTCTTTCCGAGCAGCTTTTAGAAATCACCTGCAGCTGCAAATGTGCATAAACCTATCAGGCAACAATGAAGAAAATGAAGAAAAATGAACATTCAGCTGTATTTGGCTTAGAATTGTTTGGTTTATGTTTTCTGCAAAGAACAAAACATTCACAAAAGAAGTACAGTAATTGTGCCTTTTTTTAAAGTGCATTTTGATAAAACTTGTAATATAAAGGACTTGAGTCAGCCTCAGTAACTCTTCAGCTTTGAGGCCTGGAAGAAATCCTGCTCTTAAATACACAGAGGGCAAGATCACACCGCAGGGTTTGGAAACGCCTGTGAGAATCTGGCTGGCGTTCGCAGCACACTTCCCCTGCCAAAGATGTAACGCTCTGCCTTCTGCACGGAAGTAACAACTGGCTGCACGTGTAAGCCTGCCTCAGCAGAGAACGTGATGGCGTTGGGACGAGCGGACCCTGGAAGTAGCCACAACGGGCAACGCCAACCCTCAGCAACGACTCAACGTCGCTCGGGGCGGGCTCACTCTTCCTCGGTGTATTTGGGCTGCAAAGCCCAAAAAGTTTCTCCAACCTATTGCCAAATCTCGCGTGCGTGTGCGTAGGGGAGGGGAGGGGGTGGTTCAAGCGATGGATTTCACCGCGGACAGCGCCTGAAACGCTGCCGCCCTCCGGTGCCTTTCTGCCCGCCCCGGCCCCCCGCCACAGCCGCCGCCGGGGCGGCCCCTCACGGCTAACGGTCACCGCACGAGCCCGCCCTCCAGCCGCGGCCCGCCCGCCGGCAATGATTGGGCGCTGAGTCCTCTCGCTCCTCCAATCCCAGTGGCGAAGGTGGATCCCGACCTCGCCTGATTCCGCCTACCGGGGCGCGCGAGGCCAATCAGCGCCTACGGCTAGGCTCCACCTTTCCGGCCGTCTCCATGGCAGCGGGGGGGGGGGGGAGGAAGGTTAAGGCGTCGTGGAGACCATGATGGGTGATTGCTTTCCTTTTCGAAGCCGGCGAGGCTGAAGGTAAACTAGGTCTGCGTAGTTATTTATTTTTCTTTCCCGCCTTCTCCTCTCTTAATCCTACAGAATGGTACATTCCGACGGCCTCGTAGATCCTCCCCCCCCCCCTTCCTAATGGTAGGGCTAAGGGCGGCTCCTGCGTGCCCCTTCGCGCGCGCGCCCGCCGCCGGTGGTGTGCGCCCCTCCTGTGGCCGCTTCTCTCCCGCCTTTTCAAGGGCCGCCGGCCGGGGGCGGGAGCGCCCACCCCTGCTGCCGCCCCTCGGCCCGAGGTGCCTCCCAAAGGCTTCTGACGAGACGGGGTGAGCGTGGGGCTGCCGGCGGAGGCTTGCCTGCAGCGGCCCGGCCCGGCTGGCCTCACGCCTTGGCAACCGCCCAGGGAAGCTGCGTGTGAAGCGGTTGCCCCGTGGTGCTGCGGGCGGAGGGTGCTCGCACTGCGTGCTTGTTTATTGCTACTGTTTGTAAGCTAGGCTCCCCTAAAGAAAAGAGGTGCGTGCGTTTGCGCTCCCCGTGCTTTAGTTCCTCCCGTTGCCAGTAAAGGCGTTGCCTGATGAGCAGAGATCTCGCCTGGTCTCGCAAACAGCATGAAGTTCCCCGGCTGAGGGAAAGAGCACAGAGGGGATGTGCTCCTTGTTAAACGAAGGGGAAGCATTAGCAATAGGCCAGTTATGTAGAAGTATTTTTGGGGGCAAACTTTTTAGCAGGGCCTGTTGCGACAGGACAAGGGGTAACAGTTTTAAGCTAAAAGAGGGTAGATTTAGACTAGATATACAGGAGACATTTTTTACGCTGAGGGTGGTGAAACACTGGCACAGGTTGCCCAGAGAGGTGGTAGATGCCCCATCCCTGGAAACATTCAAGGTCAGGTTGGATGGGGCTCTGAGCAACCTGATCTGGTTGAAGATGTCCCTGCCCACGGCAGGGGGGTGGGACTAGGTGACCTTTAAAGGTCCCTTCCAACCCAAACTATTCTGTGATTCTATGATTTTTCAGAGTGTGCTGAAACATGCATCCCTAGAAAATGGCCTCTGCTGAAGTTAGAGTGCACATGTAAATAGCTTGCTTCAAAGTTACATGTGTATCTCTTGACAGAGAGGAGGCCTTTCCTGATGTTCTCATATCTTGATGAGATCTTTTAGTTCTCCCACCCCCAACATTGTGAACATGATAGGTTCTTTTATTTTCTTTAATTTTATTTAACGTGACAACAATGCAGTCACCTCTGAGGTGAAAAAATATTAGACTGTAAAACACTTTCAGCCTTCTGAAAAGTGCTGTAGGATCTTGATTTGCATGCAGTGGGCAGTTGATCTCCTTCATATCTCAAAAAAAATCAGCAAGATGTAAACAATTTAAGCTGTGTATTCCATCATGTGCTGTGTTGCAGTACTGAAGAGCTGAGCTCAAGAAGTTTTCGCTTAATTTTTCAAGCACTCAAAAATTAAACTGCTTTAGTAGCTTAAGTTATTTAGTTTAATCATGCCTGTACTTAAACATAGATTCCTATGAACAGGGCACTGCATCTGCGAGAGGTAGTTATAAATGATATTTACAAGTATAACTTCATGTTCAGAGTAACATGACAAAAGCAAGAAATCACTAATGTAAACAGTAATACATAAATTATGCAAGCACATAGTTTGTGTGTGCTATTGTAAGCATCTGAAACTTGAGAAAACTTAATGCTAAATGTGAAACTTGAAAGTCAAATTTTAGTTCTCTCATAAATTGTTAGAATACAGTAAGATTTTCCTAAAACATATTGTGAACATTGGTAGTGTGCATGTATTCAAAGCATAATGTAGCAATGTCTTGTGGTGAATATTAAAATCTATAAACAGGTTTTGTGTAGATAGCTGATATATAAATATCAGGTGTGCAACTTTTTAACATGGAATTGTTTAGTACTGAAAAGTGTATGTTATGTATGTCTTTGGAAGATTTTAATTTCACTTGGTTTTCCTTTAATAGAGTGACAAAACTGGGGCAAACAGCTGAAAATGTCATCCTATTTGGCTCAGGAGGTTCACCTTGCTAGAAGACACGAAGAGATGTAAGTAATTGTTTCAGCGCTGTGGCCTGCCTCACAGCAGTTTGCGTTGTGGTCTTGCGAGACCTCCCTCACTGCACATGACCATCCTCTGAACAGTGAATCTGTGCTCTGTACAGAGCACAGTGGTATTTCAACAAGGGGTTGGTGTTCCAGGAGGTGGCACTCTTCCTTCATGAACTATTGGAATTAGCATCCTTGAGTGCCGTTAAGGGTATTTAGGTTGATGAGGTTTTTGACTTCCAATGGTGGTACTGGTTTAAGATCTCCATTTGTTAACCTCCTGTCACCGTTAAATTCCTGTTTGGGGAAGGTAATTGGATTCTCTTACTCTATGCCTCAATTGTAGAATTGCTTCTTTGTTGCCCTGTAAACTCAGATTGAAGCAAATACGGTAATGATTCAGAAAAATCTGCTTTTCTTCTAACAACTAGTACTTGCCAATGAGCAAGAGTAGTACTGATCAAGTCACCCCAACCCACCCTGTCTTTCCTGTTCTGGGAGATGCAGTGCTTCTAAGCACCTTAGCATATGAGGACTGCTGGTTGCAACATTATAGCTTCATACAAGCACAGCAGGTGGTGTCTGCCTGTACCTTTTCCCTCCCCCAGCACACCCACCCTACAGCCGGCTTAATTAGCCCCATAGTTTTGAGAAAACTGGGTAAGGTAAAAAGGTTATTTTCTAGCTCCTGAGCAAAATGTTCTACCCACTTAGCAAAATGTTTTCCTTTGTAGACTGTCTCAGAGATCAGAGCTGCTACAGCAGATGGAGACTTATCTAGGAGACAAAAAGACTAAAAAGACATGGCAAACTCAAGCAGCTGATGCAGCTCGTAAAAGGAATGCAGCACTTTTAAATGTAAGTTTCTGCAACTACCAGGAACCGCATTGAAATGTCATGGTTATGTAGCTTAGAGAATTAGAAAAAAAGTGTTTGCTCTATAGTTATCATTTGAATTCTCCTATATATAGTTCCCTCTTCTGGAACTTGACCAAAACTATTAAATGACAAGTCTTTATTATCTGATGGCATCACTACCTATTTCCCATGCCCTTCTTATATGAGCCTCGTGGTGGCAGCTGCTACTATCTTTTTTTTTTTTTTAAGTACATGTAGAGATGCAACACATGCTATTACATGTCTGCCTGAGAGAACTTAGTCTGAGAAGACTCACAGCACCTTTACACTTTGATTCAAGATATGTATGGAAATAGGGGCTGACCAGCCTATAATGCTTTTAGTCCAGGGTAAGAACTATTCTTCCACTATGGTTGTGTGAAGTTGTGGAAGAAGTTCTCAGTTTAATGTTTTTCTTTAAAGAGGTGTAGAATGACTTCAAGAATCTTACTTGCAAGTCTGTAAAAGCAGTGTTTGGTATTTCTGGCTCTTCCTAGTGCTGATACTGTTAATAATGTTAATAGGTGTTTTACATACCTGTTGTCATATTTAGGTAAGATTTGCATTTCCTATGTAAATTCAGCAGACGTTTGAGAATGGGCAATAAAAAAGATCTAGGTTTGATGGCAGGGACTGGAACGCTAAAAACTCTTCTGGAACCCCTAGCTTAGGCATCTGAGTTTGAAGAGATTGCACTTGACCACTGACATGAGCATGCATTTGAAAAATGTTTGTCTGTTATTCAGGAAACAGCAGAAAACCATACCTCTCGTGCGTTTTCCTTAAACTCTTACTTATTAAGGGTCCATACTGCATGTATTGTGTTTACTGAAACAGTAAGTTTTACTTTAGAAAATTACAAGATTAATTTGCGTCACCAAAAATTTATTGTTTCTTCATGCAGACCCTGGTCAAGATTTAAAATGTTCACATTTTGGGTGGGTATAATTCTATTGCAGGCCCTCTTTGTATTTAAATGGAAGCTATATTCAGGGAGTGGCAGACAAGGCAGAACAGTAAATCAGGGATGCCTTCTAAACTATTCTGTGACAAGGAAGATTATTCAACTTGGACTCTGGTAAACTGGTGCATTCTGGGCTGGGGCAATCAAACGCCTCTGTAGTGGGTATAGACAAGTGTAGGTGCTTCAGAGGGAGGCTGGGGAGAGGTGGATGGTTTGTTTATTTTTTCCATAGTTCATGCTCCATTGTTTTAGTAATTTCAACCATTATGACTCCCATTTTCCATATGCATTTTATAATAGATTTTTATTTCATAAATACAGTTGTTTATACATTATTTCTATTTTATAAATGCATTCTCAGTTAACATATACAGGCGAACATAATAAATGCAGGGTATATTTCTGCATGCTGAAAGCTTGTTGTATTGGAAATGTTAACAATAGCTCAGACATATACAGAGTGTAAATATTTTTGCAGTTAAACAGATATTTGCCATCTTCTGTCACATCCTCAAAATTGTTCCTTTCAAGTGTCAAAAATGTTGGTGTTTGTATGGGAAAAAAAGCAAAAACATATGTATCAAAACAAATTCTGTTGCAGGATAAAGTAGCATAAATCAGTTTAAATCTATTAATTTTAKACTAGTTTTAACAGGCATGCACTCCTGCAGATGCTTTCTGATAACAGAAGAAAACAGGAAAAAAAAAAATCTATGCAGAATAATATATGAGAAGCTTGAAAACAAGACTGATTAATGTGCCAGCTTCAGAATATTGTTCCTGATACCAGGCACTGTACATTTCACAGTTACCATGTGGAGAGTTGTTGATTTGGCCTACTCAAAAATACATGGACATGATGAAGTGTTATTTTTCTATTTGCATTTCTCTTTTTCTGCATGTAAGCAAAATCGGTTGTTTTCAGTATGTGATCATAGCAAAAGACATTTTTCTTTCTCTGTGCTAGTTGATATTTATGCACAGGAAAGCATTACAAAATTAATTTATTTACTAATCAGTAGGAAGCAAGGAACTGAACATCTTTTTTAACTGATATTTTAACATTATAAGCACTTGTTCAGCATTTTAAGATAATTATCATAGTATTTTCCTTGATGTTTTTAGAGGGAGACTGCAGATTAGGGAAATCTCTATCATTTGGTACTTATATAATGTTGTTGTAATAAAAGCAGAAATTAGACTAGTATTTATAATCTAGTTTATTACATTTGTTTGTCAGTAATATTTCTTCTGTTTAGAAATATGTATTACTGTGCAACAGCTTATAACGTGAAATAGAAAATGAAGAATATGCTATATAGTAGTTAGTATTGGGAAGGTAATTTAGACCAAATTTGCTTTCCTTCACACGCATGTAATTCTAGAATTATTTAAGTGGGATTCTGCCAGGCTGATATCAATATAAGTGACAGCTGAATTTTGTCCCCTAAAAGTGATGCATGTGTCATGCATTCCATTTTACCTCTGGGGAAGGGTCTTGAATTGTTTTTGTTCCAGTCCTTGTGGTTTTAGGGGAAGTGTTGTAAGATGCTCTCTTTTTTTCAGTACTGTGACATATTAGGTTTGCTGGTTTTTTCCAAAGAAGTTTACACTGCTGACGTATTTATTTTTATATTCGTGACGGGGATTTCTTTTTCCTACAAAGCTTACCAGTTGTATAGACACACAAGAAGTGCCATCTAATCTTTCGGTAGTTCCAGTTATTTTCTAAAGCATACTACACCTTCCAGCAAAAATTTCTTTCACTGTCTGTCATTAAATCAGTATTCTGAATGACAATAGACTGCACAACATACAAACTAGAATGAGCAACGAAAAGACACATCTAATATCTAGGCTATGCCAAAGTGACCTTCTCTACTAAACATATATGCACAACTGCTGTCTCCTTTCTTGCCTGAAAGACACTAATTTCCTATCACCATAAACATTCCAATGACTTAGCTGAGTATATAAAGAAATAACGATCTTGATTGATATTCTTCCTTCCTGTCAAAATTCCTACAGGAATTGGTAAGAAGGAATCAGAAAGGAGGAAAATCCTATGGAAGCATATGAGGTGAACATTACTGATTGATCGTTCTTTTCGGTATGGTGATAACTTCTCCAGACTTGGTCTGAGCTGTACTGATGTGAGCTTAATTTGGTGCTATTTGTGGTGTATCTGTTCTAAGTACATGCAACAGAGAAATTCCTTTCTTAGGTTAGTTAAGTCTGTATTGTCCTTTGTTATTTTGACATTGTGACTTCAAATGGCTTCCATCGTTGCCCATATTCCCCCCTTATTTTTATCCCATTAGTCTTTTCTCACCTGAAAAGGGGCAGCCACTTGCTACTTCTGAGGATTTGGATAAACCTGAGACTTAGTTTGCTCTTTCTCAGACACTCTTTAACTTCCTACAAGGGTGTGCACTTTGCTGTAGAAAAGGGAGAACAGTTTTTCTTGGATTTGGTTTGTACTTATGTACAAGAGAATACAGTCATGCTGTAAAAAGAATTAATGAAATAAGATGAACACTGTAAATTGAATGAACTGAGTGTATCTGTGTCACTAAGTTGAACTTCAGCTAACAGTAAGGCTGTTTTTTGCTTTTATTAATCATACTGTACTGAATTTGAGTTGAGCACTGTTTACTTATTGATGTATTCAGWTTGGCTATTATTCAATACGAGTAATCATGTTTGGTCTCTCTTGTGGATATGCTCCTCCAGAATCTCACTCTTCTTTTCAGCAGCAGTGGTGGTGAATATTTGGGAAGTCCCTTTGGGGAATTTCCTCTCTCATTTAGTTTTTCTGTTGTACTCTTCACACCCGCTCTCTGCTCCCAACTCTGCCATCTGCTATACTTTCTTTCCCCCTCCACTCTGTTCAGCTTTGGCTTCTTCACACCCCACTCCCACGTCCCTTTCTGTCTCTCTTCATCTGCCCACCACTCAATCTCTTCAATGTTTGGGTATGGAACTAAGCCCACAAGAATGGGTCAGAACTTTAAAGGGGGAGGGTGGTTAGTTTGGGGGGATGTTTTGATTTGTTTGTTGCTGTTGGTTTTTGGTTGTTTCTTTTTTTTAAATTTATTTAGGCCTTTGTGAATCCAGCACACATCCACTGGACRAGCAGAAACCCAAATACTGATTTTTTGTAAAAAAGCTATGTGAGGTGCATTGTCATCCAAGTTTGTCTGGTGAACAGCTTGCTGCAGCTCTACATTTTTGTGCACATGTTATGCATGCATATTAGCAAGTCATCTTTGTCTTGAGGAGTAAAGATCTTGCACATAATTTGCCTAGTTACTTTACAGTTACAGTAGCTAGAATACATACTTCAGTCTTGATGCAGCACAGAGAAAACCATTCTGTTCCCCTCTATTTTCTTAAGTTTTATAGAACAGAATTTAACAGTAATTTACCCTAGTGTTCAGAGACAATAAMGATGTTTTACAGCAACAGTCTTATGTGGTCATGAAATTTATTCTTCTATCAAAAAGGTACAGCAAACATATTTAGAAACTGTAGGATGTTAGTCTTACTAGTACAAGTTGGATTTCAGAATGACTAAACAGAAAGATTTGAACTTCAGTGTTATTATCTGAATGCTGTTTAGCTGTAATGGGTTTATTTAGTTAATTTAAATGTCTTTATGTGAGTGTGTATTTTCCTTTTAATATTCCCAGTGTTTGTTTTTAAAATGTACTTTGCCTGTGTTTTAGGATATAGAAGCAGCAGAAAAAAAACTGCAGGAAAGAGTGTATTTACTTCCACATCCCGATTCTGTTAAGTTAGAAGTAAGTCCTAGAACTCTGTCTTTTCATTTGCTGTTTACCAAATATTTTGCCTTTTTTCCCCCCTGAAGCATGTTCTTAAAGTGAAAATAATTGATTTTAAAATCCAGTGACTGGTATAGCCAAAGGCCTGTGTACTGTGTAGCAAGCTGAACCTAAATTCTGGGGCAAGGTCCCTAGATTCTGGAGCATTCTGGTGGAAATATTTAGCAGCTTTCAGATCTATACAAACTTCTATTTAAAAATGAAGTCAAATATAAAAATGAATATTGTGAATATCAGACGATTACTGTGTTTATTATATCAGAGCTATTTAGTTTGTTTTATATGGTCATGCCATTTTCAGTTTGCCACAGATTGTCATCTTTACATTTCAGGGTCAACAGTTTATCAGCATGAACAGAGAAATTTTTACTTCTCAGAGTTATTTTATGGTTGTGTGGGAGCTTATGAAAAGTCCTGCTACAGCAGGAACACTTGGATTTTACTTCTCAACCTGTAGTCCCTAAAACATTATTTAAAGATAAAAATTTTAAACAACAAGTTTCTCCGAAAACTAAATATTATCCTGATACAACGTAACAAGTTCAGTTTCCTAGTCTCAAGACTGTTTTATCAGTGTTAGGCAGTGATGAATGAACGATGAGGACAGAAACAGTCCTGGGAACAGGAATTGGAGCACAGCTCTTCCTGATGCAAACTAAACATCTTAAACACAAGGCCACTGAGTCAGATTCCCACTTGTGTTTCTTGCACCAGTGGTTTGTGGGTTCTTTGTTGTGTGTTGGCTTAGTTTCCACAGGCATAGTAGCACGGAGTGTCACACACTAGTTTGTGTGCTAGGGCACCATCAAAGGAGGGGAAAGGTATAGATTGTAGCCCTGTCAGCCTGTGAAGAGAGGTGTATTGTACATTAGTTTCACACCTGCTGGGCAAGCGTTGTAATGCTTAGGCTATTACTTAAATGAGAGGCATTGCTGCTTGTTCTGGTTACTGTTAAAAGTTTTTTGTCTGTCATTGCATTTTGTAAATAGCCTACTCCTATCACTGTGACAGGATGCACACTGATTTTTTTTTTTTTTTTTTTTNTTTTTTTTTTTTTTTTTTTTTTTAGGGATTTTAGGCAAAAGGGTACATTTTTTCCTGGATACCTGTACATCTTGAGTGATGCTAAGAAAGATGCCAAGCTACTAATATTCTGAACCTATTTTGACTGTGTTCAGAAGTAGTTTTAGACTCCTAGAGGACTTTCAAGGCACCTCTAGAGTTGTTTGGATCAGTTTTGGACTGCTTCTCCCTCTGTCCTGTGTTAGGTGTTACAGCTGCTTGTGGGATGTAGACCAAAGTCCGCACAAATTGGAGAATGCAGAGCAATTGCTTATGGCTGCAGAGATGTCTACCCTCTGCGGCAGCGGTTGAATTTTAGAGAGAACAGAGTTACTATTTGAAGGAGAAGATCCTATATCAGCCTTTTCTATACTTCTGAAAAAGAGTGCTATAAATAGTGGAAAAAGAAAACTTTCTTTCATGGTACAAAAGTCTTGTGCGTGCTTTGTTCCAAAACACTTCTGAGCATATTTCACTCAGCCATATATGTGTCTGTATTAATATACTTTGAAAGTTATGGCTATAATGGATCCCCAGCTTGCTAAGTTGGAGTAGTTTTGTGTGACAGCACATATGCTTGTCAAAAAAGATTCTTTGAGTAAATCTGTTGAAGAAAATATTTTTGTAAATCTGCAAGAGCTGTAGTTATATCTGAGTTACATGTAAGGATCAAAATGATTAGCCAGGAATCTAATACTTTGCAGGGAGATGTTCAGTTTTGTGGTACGCTTCTTCTACATTCTATAATTAAACAAGTAAAGAAAAAAAGGCTCAATACATATGTACCATAAATGTTTTCTACTACAAAATTACTTTTTTCTGAATGGACATCAATGTCTAAAAATACTTACACTGGTGGATGGATTAAAGTGTTGGCTTAATACAGCTCTTTGATCACAGCATTTTGTGGAAAAAAATTATACATGGCACTTAAAATTTTCTTCAAAAGCCTACAAACAACAAAGTTATCCTTAGGATACCAACATAAAACCAATGAATGGTATGTCCATTATTCCACAGATAAAACAGAAGTTAAATTTATTACTCAGAGGCACAGGGTAATGCAGAGAAAGGGTTAGATAATCCATAGTGGTTTTCCTAGACCACAGGATAAGTATACAGCTTTTTTTTTTTTTTTTTTGTGGTCCAAATACTAGAGCCAATTACTTTGTCAGTGATTTATCACATCTAAAATTTTACTCAAATATTTTGAACTACATTACTGCAAAGTTTTCTAGGATAACCAATTTACATAGCACTTTTCGTTTATAACATTAAATAATTTTTTTTCCACTTCAGAATTAAATTCCACCAACATACATACTTAAATATAAAAGCTGCTTTTGGAAAAGTTTATTATCACGGGAAATATTTTATTAAAGGTACTGTGAGGGTCTAAACTAATCTGTTGCTTACCACAAGAGGGCACATTCAGTCACTTCACAGTTCATGCTGCAAAATGAAATCTTTCCAGGCTGGTATTTTGTATCATACAAGAGATTTGAAATTTCTTGTGTAAGTACGTTGTTCTTTTCTGAATTGCTTCACTCATAAGGCAAGATTTAATAATGCATTGCATATCTGTATTGTTTTTAAACAGGCTGACACTGATTTTGAAATTAAGTTTATTTTTTCTTATATCTTTCTCAGACTCTCTATTGGGCATCAATAAAAGAATCTCTTCCCAAGTGGGAACAGTTTCTTTTAGGAAGAGCAGAAGTTCCCATTGGTTTTAAGAAAATGAAAGCTGCAAAACAGAACATAAGCTACCCAGAAGAAGATTCACAAAAATAAACACTCTAGTTTCTTTTTTTTTTTTAATTTATGGCTTAAGCAGACAAGATCATCCAGATCAGGCAACAGAATATCATGCCATTAAATTGTAATTAAGTCATTTAAATGAAAATTAACTATATTGGATAATTTGCTTCCATTGTCACATTGTGTACAATTCTTTATTTTTATTCTGTAGTAGAGAAGCAATCCTCAAAAGGCTTTTAGGATCAAAAGTGAGAAGTACTGGTGTATAGAAACCCACCAAGGCAATTGCTTTTTCAGTATGAGAAGAGTTTCAGGTTATTTTTAATCCTCTGCTTCTACATATAAGTGCAATAAGTAAAGACAGATTCATGCATTATCTTTCTTCACTGCAGTCATCTATGCTGTATGTCTCTCTGTGGATGAGGGAGAAAGGAGGAATTTACTGTTAACAGGAAAGGCAGGCTGTTTGCATGAGACAGAGTAGCCTTGGTTTAGCACCAGGAATCTGTGTAAAAACCTTCATGAGAGCAGTTGTAGAAGGAACACCTTGAATTTCCACATCTTGTTTTCCCTGATTTTTGTCATTGCCACTTTCATTGCTTCTACGCCTCACTCCAGTAACCACTGCTGCTTTTCCCAACCTCCTGCTGCCTACTTTGTATTTCTAATGGGTGGGTAAAGACAAGAAAAAGTAAACAGATCTTTAGGGTTTTTTGCTGCTTCTAGGCTGCTCTTAATACTATTTTATTTATGTTGACATAATCTGCAAGTGAGAACTTTTGCTTAGGCATGAAAAGTTTGAAAGAAGCAAACTGAAAAGTAGCTGGCAGTGGCTGTCCAAGAACCAAGCATATATAGAAGTTGAGGAGATAGTATTTTCATTTTCAGCCACTGAACAGCTCCTCAGCTTCCTCCTGCAGAGGTGCAGTATCAGTGAGTTTTGATTGTACAGTGGGCTAACTCAGTATGAAAATGTCACTGCTCTAGTGCAGTGCTTTTTAAAGTATCAGTTCAGTGGAAGATTCTTCCAGGTGTGTGACTTGGCCTGCAGAAATTTAACCCCTCCTAAGCAAAGGAAGCCTAGAAAAAAAAATATTTTTTTTWAAATTAAGAACCTGGACTTGAGTCAATGTATTGTTAAAATTTAATCTCATGTGCAACAACATACTTCCACCCCTGACCTGAAAGTAGGAGAAAAAATTTTACCTCTGCCAGTGTTTGAGGATATGAAAATGTAATGATTACAAATTTTGCTAGGCTACTAGTGAACTGATCTATGCACCTCCATGCTACATAGACTTTTTTTTTTTTTAATAGTAGGGATGTTTTAATGACTTTTATTGAAACTGAGGTACTTTTTAGCAACATTTCTCATAAATGTCCTGACTGCTTTGGATCTGTACACTAAAAAGATTGTGTTCGTATAGTTAATTAAACATAGTTAAGTTATTCACTGATTAGCTGTTTGTGGGGAGTTTATGGTCCAGTCAGAACTAGAGAACTAACTTCTAGCTGAAAACTATAGGAAGTCTGGGTAGTCTTTAAGGACCAACATCTGCAGATGCTGTTCTCCATGAAATTAGGCACTCAGTTTTGGCTGAATTTAAATTAGCTGAAGAATCACTGGCACAATAAAATCAAAACTTCAGCTGCGATATAAAATTGTTGTATGTTTTCAAGGAGAATATTAAGAGTTCATTTAAAACTTTTTCTATTGAAGTGTCCATTAAACTGATAAGTTTTTACAGAAACTGCCATCTTAGAAATATCCTGTTGAGTGGGTGTTGGTGTTTGTAACAATAACGTTGTTTTCATAATATGTGATGGCAGATTAGCACGCTTTTCTGCAGTGTTGTTAACAGTTGTAATTAAGGAATAAACAGTAAAGGGTGTCAGTCCGATGACAATTTCATCTATAGTGTCACAATACAAAATGTCACAAAATATTAGAACTGTTATATAACTACAAAAATATCAAATTAGGCTTTCATCTTACAAGCAGAGAGCTTAAAAAAAAACCTGGCATAGAGACCATTGCAATTTTATACCTACTCAGTGTTCTGTCATAAAGACAACTCGGTAATATTTTCTTCCGTAAGATCACAATGTGGTTCTCAGTCTGATTTAGCGGGAATGTGTATGGTTCTTAGAATTGTAGAGCTCAAATTTGAAAAGCAAATAATTGGAACCAGTTGAGCAGACAAGAAGGGAAAAGCTATTACACATGATGCCCAAAATGAAGGGATGGGTAAGCAGTTAGTTGCTAACAAAGACTAGGATTCATCCTGGTCTTTGCATCCAAAGGGAAATCACTTACACTAAAATCTGGGCCCCTAAGTACTTTATACGTGTGAATAATCTGGGTCTTTATCTCTTTGGACTCCGCCTAAACACTGGGGCACAATGCAGATGCTCACTATCTCCTTGCCCCTTTTGATTTCCTGTGGAAGGAAAGCGAAGTGTGTGGACTATGAGGGCATGGCGGCTGGATGGATGAGAATTTTGTAGTGGGCTGTGAAAGGCACCTGCAAGCAGTGTAGTTTTTGTGCTGCAGTTAACTGCTTAGGTACTGTGTTTCTGGTTATTTTGTTGTTGTTACTGGGCAAAGAGAATAAGATTAAAATGAAATTATCTTCTTTTCAAAGAAGGAAATTACTTTTTTTTTTCTGCAGCATAGCTTTAGAAGCGATAGGACAACTAGTGCACGGAAAACTATATAGGAACCTGTCCAGAAAAGGATAAAATGGAGAGAAACATTTACAGCAGGAATGTGTATAGGAGACTGCTCTCAGAGACAAGGGCCTTCATGTTGGCCTGTGGTCTGACATAAATAAATGCAATTGCATATGACTGTGAAACAGCACAGCAGTAGGGGCAGGGAGGCACGCAGCAGGGCCATTAAGGTACAGGAGCAAGCGTTTCCTGATTTGGCACAGACCTTGGGGCAAGCAGTGGCAGGGAACATAATTATATGGTATCTCCTGTTATACTTGGATTTGTTGAGTGCACAGTTTGATTTAATATGGCTGAGCTAGCTTGCCACTTGCCCTTCTGTAGATACAAATTTGAGAAAGTAAATGTTAGTTAAACTTAAGTGTGTTTAAAAAAAAAAAATTTTTTTTTTTAAAAATCCCCAAAACTGATTGATACCATTATGGTTTAGTATTGGCTTTAGATGAGATCTTGAATGGGTATTCTTCACCAAGTCAAGGCTGTTACTTCAAACATATTGATTCTATGTAGTTATACCCCACCATATCTCAAGCTTTTATATATATATAAAAATATAAAATATAGATATTACATTATATATATATCTCACTTATGTAATTTCCTACCCATCTTGGGTAAATGTTTTTTTCCCCTCAGAACATAACCTGTTACTCTGCATTCTTGACTTGCTGCTTGCCCTTTTGTGTTAAAATATATGTATACGTAAGCTGCAATAGTCCTAAGAGCCTGTTGCTTCTTGTGCTTTTCTGGTGGGTGGGGGAAAGCAATTGAGAGAAGAGCAGTAAGGAAAACCAAAGGTTTTGCCTGTTTGTTAGTTAATCTTTGAGTATCTTACAAGAAGAAATCATTAATCATCCTTTTTTAGGTTTATGTGCAGAGGGGTGCATGAGTACACAGATGAGTAACCACAGTACTAACCCAGGAGCACAGCCTGTTCACCCATCTTGTCACCTCTACCATCACATTCCTGAGCTTTTTACTTTCTCAGTTATTCTGGCTGTGGGGGCAGTAGCAGAAGGCAAGTTAGTTTTCCCTAGGATAAGAAATTTCTTACTCTGCAGAATCTTTCTCAAGCCTATTAATTTCATTTGAGAGTACATATGAAATAATAAGAGGGTTTAGACATGTGATATTTGACACTTACTATGGTATCCGCCTGATTCTATGTATTCAGGGTCATGTTTTCATAGAAGTTAGGAGCTAGATTTTAGGCTGAGCTTATAGTTCTTCGTTTCTGTCTTTTTCATTCACATAGAGCAGGTCAGGAATGTAAATGCTTGGTTTGAGCTTGTTGGTACTGAAAAATAGGAAAACCAAGTTTGAAATGGAGTGTACTTCTAGAGGTTACATCTGAAAGAAAACATTATTTACTCCATAATGGTAATTTTCATAATATTTTAATAGTTGTGTTAAGATACAACTTGACCTTAAATATCACCCCAAATGCAAGCTGTTTTAACATATTTGTAATGCTAAGGTCTTCATTACTGTAATAGTCTGTTTGCTCAAGAATTATAATCCATGGCTGTAATGTGTTACAGTTGAAATAAAGCTTTGATCCTGTAGTCACTGCCTCTTGGATTTCAGTGTTACATTGCATGTACGAGTTGGGTGTAAATTGGTGCCTGCTGTAGCCAAGTGTGTGGACAGTGAATACGCCAGTGATAAATACTTTGGTTAGGTATGGTGTTTATTTTCCTCAGTTTTCCTCTGACACTGATTTGAAATATTAATCTGCTGAATGAAGATTAGAATCTCAGAAGTTTATTGCTGAAAAATCCAAACGTAATGAATCCCAGATCGATTATTTGCACTCTTCCTATTGTTTCACAATAACTGTGTGCTAAATTACTTCAGATGTGTAATTACTAGCAAGATATGGATAGAGATACTTAAACCCTTGCAAAGGAAACAGGTGGAAGAAAAACCCAGTTCTTTAGTGCATCATCCTGCTGTGTGAAGCTCTTTGTCTTTGCCATAAATAGGGTGATTTAATTTGGGAATTTGCTACTCCTTTTAAACACAGCTCTTGAAAATGCCCTGAATTGTACACGCTGTGTATGTAGTCTTCCAGTTGTTATCTTTCTCATTTGAGTGACTTTGCATACATTTGTTTTTAACGCATACAGATAGGAAGTATGCTCGCTTCTTCGCATAAGTTTTATCACTAGTGATGATGATCTTAAAAATAAATGTGTGGTGTTCTTTCTCCTTACTCTCAGTCGTATCACCTACCAGAAAGCCCTAATAGGCAACAAAATAGTGTGAGACGGTATTTACATCACACTTTTGAAACAGATTCAAGCAGAGCCAGCTGCCATAAGATTATTTTACAAATATATTGCAAATTAATAAAAGGAACATTTTGCCGTCCTTTAAGTAAATTGCAGTCTCCTTGACCAATTACATAGCTTGAAGCCGCAGTAAATTAGTACCCGCCTCACAGCGGTGTTGGGAAACGTAATTTTGTTTTCCAGACTTGCATTTCTTTACCCATTTGGTTTGTATGTGTTCCCAATAGCTTCATTCGCGGTGCTCTAACTGTTGCTCAATAAAAGCTTCCGGAGGATAATTTGCTTAAGCGAACCGCATGCCTGCAGCTTTGTTAAGCGCGATCTAACCTGCGCGGTTCCCCGGCAGCTGGCCGCGGCTGCGCTCGCCTCTGCCCAGGGCTTGGGGAGTCTGCCCGAGGGGTAGGGTCGCTCCAAGCCGAGGAAAGCCCAAGCCTAAGCGGCTGTGTGAGAGGGAAAAAAAGAAGGATCATTTCCCTGTCGTTTCCCAGTGTGAGATGAGATCGCTCTGGACGCGGGGAAGGTCTGCGTGGGAGGACTGGCGGGCGGCGGGCGGTCGCTTCGGGGGCGCTGGGGCTGCGCGTCGTCAGGAACGGTGCGCTGAGAAAGTGAGGGAGAAGCACGTTGTGTGTGTCCTCTCTCGCTTCACGGCGCCGAGATTCCCGGGGAAGCTCTGGGCAGCGGGTTTGATTCCTTGGAAACGGTCGTAGTAATAACCGTAACGGTGGAAAACGTACCCGTAAATCCATAGGGGAAAGGTTCGTATATGTGAACGAAGCTGTCGCATGCCCCCGTCATCTGTGAACGGTGTTTAGAGTGAGCTTAAACAACTGCAGCCGCTTTACACTATTTCTCGGACGTTTCTTTTTATTAAGTTTCCGGGTACACTTGGCTTTTTCCTCTAGAATCAGCTTTCTTTTGCTGGATTCATTCAGTGATGCGATAATCCAATGTTGGTAATGTCTCAATTCATTAACATAATGAATCAGAAGGAAGAGGCTGATTATAAATCAGAAAGCTTCTATTTATGTGAAATATCTTGGCAACTGGCAGCAGTGAGGAAGACAGTAGAACGAGTATCAGAGAGTTAACGGGACTTTGGGAACGCGGCTGCAGGAGGTCCCAGGTGCTCTCTGTGCGATTTCAAACGCCTGCGCCCTTCAA
Organism: Phoebastria nigripes; assembly: GCA_035582835.1. Taxonomy (NCBI): domain Eukaryota; kingdom Metazoa; phylum Chordata; class Aves; order Procellariiformes; family Diomedeidae; genus Phoebastria; species Phoebastria nigripes. The sequence continues at coordinate 1,253,970 of JAYKAV010002331.1, read as the reverse complement.
AGGACAGTCGTGCCCATCGCAGCGAGGCAGCGGCGCTGATTTGGGGAAATATTTGGCTCCTGCGGCCTCGGTCTTCCAAGTAGTTTAAAGCGCCCAGCCCCGCTGGGTTTGGGCGAGGGTTTTGCTCCCGGCCGCCGTTGGCGCAGCAGCGCGGCGGGCCGGGGCCGGGGCTGCCGCCGCCGCCCCCCTGTGCTGCCGGGGCAGCGCCGCAGAGCCCTCCTCACCACTGCTGAGGCTCTGGTTGTTTGTATCGCCCACGGGCTGGGGCGGCCCGGAGGGGGCCGGGGGTGCTCCGAAAGTCTCGGTGAGGAGCCGGGAGAGGCGAAGCCGCGGTGCTGCCCTACGCCGCAGCGCTGCGGGTCCGGCGAGGTGCCCAGTCCCTGCCCCATCGGCTGGAAGCACTCCTGCCCCCGGACCGGATCACTTTTAAAGTTACTTATCAGCCTGCGTCTTCTGCAAACGCAGAAGAACGGCAAAGATGCAAATATTTGTAGGAAAAGTCAAGTTTTGTGTTGTTTCGGGTTTATAAACTCTGGGACCAGATCCTTTTTCTGCGCTCCGTGTTCGACAGCGTTTTGTCCCCATCCCCGCCGGGGAGAACAAGGCTTTTCCACGACAAAACATGCTCTTACCGGAGCTACTTTAAAGCAGATTTTAACAGTCAGCCCCGGTGACTTTCAGCACCCACGCTGAAAGGCCGTTCGTGCTCCCCCAGCCGAGGGGCGGGAGGGAGCAGGGGAGCCGCGGCCCTCGGTGCCACGGAGGCTCCCTGCGGGCCGAGCCTCGCAGCTCAGCCGCAGCCTCAACACCTGACGAGGAAAGGTAGCCCACCCCAAAACGGGGAGCACGGAAGTCCAAATGCACCGTTTTTTTTTTTTTTTTTTAATTGAGGGCACGTGTTGCCCGTGATTCAATCAGTTAAGCAATTGCAAGAGATAAATGAGAGAAATATGAATAACATAAGCCTGTGGCTTTGGCCTGGGCAGGGTTAGCGGTGAGAGTGGGCCAAGAGTGGGGTTAAAAGGTGGGAAAGGGTCGCCTGGAGAGTCAGGGAGGACGGTAGAGGCAAGCTGGTAAGAGCTTTTTCCCCTCTTTATGTGTCTTTACCAAAGGCCTCATGGTGATGGTGTCGGGTGCTGGTCAGCATGGCGCTGTGCCTGCGGGAGGGCAGGATCTGCAACACTGGGTCTGCCCTGGAGAGCAGCAGGGCTGGTGGCTCGGGAGAAGGTGGCTCGGGTGGCAGCAAGAGGGGGGATAGGAAGGCCGACAGTATGGGGCAAAGCTGGGCCGTAATGTGAGATCCGCCCGCGGGAGCCCTCGGGAGAGGAAGGGCGTGGGGTGACCGTGCCACCAAGCAGCCCCCCCTCCCCGCCGCCGTGGCATGCCGCTTGCCCCCTCTGCCTGCACAGCCCCAGGGCCTACCTGCCCCCTCGCTGTGCTGTCCGCATGCGGCTGCTCCTGGGGTCAAACGCGGCCGGGGAGCCGGTAGCCCTTGCTGTGGCCGCTGTCGGTGCTGGCCGAAGGGCGATGGCCGCGCCGGGACCCGCAGTGCCGCCTTTCCCTCGGCTGCGGGGTCAGCTGCCTCCGGCCCCTTCCTCCGCGGAGCTCGGGCGCGGGTGGCAGCGCAGCCCCGGCTCTCTGGGGGGGTATCCGGGGTCCAAATCTGAACGGGTAGTGGGGGCCTGAGGAGAGAAGCGGGGAGGCGTTAGGGAGCGGGCAGAGACCGCGCCGTCGGGGGCTGGGGAAGGGCCAGGGGCTGGGCGGTGAAAAGAGCGAGAGCCCGAAGGACAGCAATGCCCTCACCCCAACCCTGGGGGATGGTGGGGCCCGCGAAGCCCCTCCGTGGGGGGGACCCTCGTGAGCGACACGCGGGGGCGGGCTGGCACGGTCGAGGCCCGGCGGGCTCGCTTAAAAATAATGCAAATACTTCCGTAAAACGGCTTGAAGCGGGAGAAGGACAAGCCTGTGGGCACCTGGGCGTCCGCGGCGACCCGGCGGGTTGGGAAAGGCATGTGTCAATTTAGCCGTAGTGTTGACTTAAGCGAAAGTGCTAAGCCATTCCTAAACCTAAGTCAATACAGACTTAAGCCAAAATTGTTATTAACGAGCTCTAATCTGATTTAAGAGCCTCCGAGGGAGCCGTGTCTACACGAGGGGAGAGGAGGCGCGTTGCCTTGCGCTGCGCTCCGCGGTGCCCGGTCCCCCGGGCGGGGGGGCGCAGCCCGGGGCAGCGGGAGGGGTCGGCGCAGGTGGGCGAATGCAACCCCGGGCAGGAGGAGGAGGGCGGGTTTCTGGGCGGCGCTGCCTCCTGGGGAGAGCCAGGCCGCGGTGATTTGGGCTAACCAGGGATCTACCTCTGCGGAATAACCTCTTAAAACTGTACCCGGCTCGGCTGGCGTGGGGTCCCCTTTCCCGGGCGGCGTGGGGTGAGGCCAGGCTGTGCAAACGCCTCCGGGCCGGGGTGACAGCGGTCTGCCTGCGCTGGCTGCAGCGGGGCGCCGGGGCTGCCGGGCCCCCTCGGCCGTGCCCGGCCCTGGGGTGGTGCCGAGGTCCGGCAGCTCCGCTCACTCGGGAGAGGGACATGCCAGTGCATTTTTTTTTTTTTCCCCGTCCCAACGGGGCAGTCGAGCCCTCCACTCCACCCCCCAGTGGGGGCCTTTCTTTTCTTCCCCACCAGCTTTGAGCAGCCCTGTTTCAGATTGGTCTTTTTATGTTTGATATAAAGAATAGTTGTTGGCCAATTCCATCTTTTCATCGCTGCTCTCCAGGCCCGGGTCCAAGCGGCTTGTCAGATGCTCATTAACTCCCCCTTTGGCTCTTTCCAGTGTGTCTCCTAAGCTCATTGTGCCAAGAACTAGCGCTTCTTTCTCTTTACACGGCTCCCTTTCTCTGCTCCATCAGGGAGACAAATTACTTTCCAAAAGGGATCGCCAGGGATGGTTTAATGAGAATTTCTCTAGGGCTGGCCGTGGAAATCAATGTAGTTAACATTCGGTGCACTTAATTGGACTTTTCTCTTCTGCCTCCTTCAAAAAAACTCTGAAGCTATCCTGTTAATCTCTCATTTGTAATCAATTGTGTTGACTAAACAAAAGTCTAGGTCGTCCTTTCTTCCTGTCCCAGACAATCCTTTGTTGCCTCTAAATGCCTCATTCTTGAGTGCTCCTGGTCGTGTAGATGGGTCCGATTGTTGACAGTTCATTATTGCGCTTTTGTCCATTTAATCTCCCTCGCTGTGTTTTGCATGTGCATGCCTTAATGAGCTCCGTTGGCAATTAACATGTTTCTAGCAGCAAACTGGTTGCTCAGACGTTTGGAGAGCGGAGTGCAGGGAAAAGGGCAACGCAGCTGCCTTTAGGTTGTTCGCTTCCCGGTGCCCGGCGCGCTGCCGGGCCCCGGCGGGACGCACCTGGGTGCCGCCCGGTCCCGGAGAGGCGGCGGGCCGGGCGGCCCGCGGGGGGAAGCCCGGCGGCGCTGGCACGTCGCTCTCTGCGCGGAGGCACCTCTAACCCTCCCCCCGAGGCACCGGCACCGCTCAATCTGTTGTGTGCGCGGCTGCGGCGCCGGGAGAGGGGTTTTTGTGCGGGTTTCGTGTTATTATTGAGGCTTGCTGGCAAGAGTGCCGAAGTGTGAGCAGTCGTGGACAGCAGAAACATCTTGTGAGGGAGAAGATAATTGGAGTCTCTGGCGTGTGTGTGTCTGACAGAGCCGCCCCTCCCCCGCGATCTGCGGCTTGTGTGTGCCGGGATCCGGGTGAGATCCCGGGGCGGGGGGTGGCCGGAGCCGGCCGGCGGCGAGCGCGCTGCGGTGGCCCCTTCCTAGTGCGTCCGAGGTCGGGGGGAAGCCGGAGCGACACCCGGCCCGGGGTGGGCTGCCCGCCACCCCCCGGGAGGGGCGAGGTGACCAAAGTCACCCAGCGGCGGCTGGCGCGGCCCTTCAGGGTGCCCCGAGGATGCCGCTCCCCCTCTCACAGACGGCTCTGTAAACAACGTCGCTTTTCATAAAAATGCGAAAAGAACGCGCTTCCTTCATTTCCTTCCCGGGAGCAGGTTTTGCACTGCTCTCGCCCATCAGGAGGGCTGGGGAAGCAGCCTGCGCGCTGTCTGTGGGGCCCGCAGCCGCGCCTGGCTCCCACTTTCGGCACCCGGCTGGCAGCCCAGACCTCTTCGCAGCGCCCGAGGTGCGGAGGAAGCGCTGCTTCCCCCGGGCCTGGCAGCGGGACCGGCTCCGCAGCAGCTCCGCGGGCTGCGCACGCCCCGCCGCCGCGCCCCGCTCCCCTCCTCCGGCACCTCGTCCTGCCGTGGCCTCCCCCCGCACAGTGCCCTCACGGAGAGGGGGCTCCTTTCGCGCTGCCCCCGGCCCCTGGGCCGTCCCGCCCCGTCTGTCGCGGCGGCAGGAGAGCCGGGCTCGGTTGGCGGTTTGCAGCCGCCACCCGCCTGCAAGGGTTTGAGCTACAGCCCCTTCGCTCGGGACACGGTTTTTGCCCCCCAGGGTTTCCCAGAGCGGTGACTTACGGCGACGGGGCTTGCATTTTTTTTTTTTTTTTTTTTTATTCCTTTTAACCTGAAACTCTCCCAAAATCTTTTAACAAATTCTGGCACGATCTTTCCCCGCTGCCAGGATCACCGGCCATCCTTTCCCGCTCCTCACCCGACCCAAACCATCAAAACGATACTCCTGACACGTAAAAATCCACACCCAGAGAAACTCTGAAATTGCCCCCGTCCCTCCAGCGGGAGCACGGGCCCCGGCAGCCCCCCGGCCCCAGCCCGCTCCTTGGGGAGCGCGGAGCGTCGCAGCCGAATAATGAATCCAGAAAGCCGGAGCGAGGGGTCGCCTCCCGTTCCTGCGCCCGGCGGCGAGCTGTGCTCGTCCTCGCCTCCCACCATTTAACCACTCAATTAAGCGGAGAAAGGTGAACTCCCCATTACGGCGTCCCCAGGCATTTTGGTGTCTCGCTCCTTCCCCTCTTCATTGGCAAGCCCGGCCCGAGCAGCACGCACACGCACGGCCGGCTCAATTTCCTTTCTCCGCTAGAATAATATTGTTCCTAACGACGTGGCCGGAATAGACACTTGCATATTAAAAGTGGGGGGGGGGAGGGAGATGAGAAGGGAATATTTAGTGTAATCCAAGTGCTTGATTATCCATATTCTGATCAAAAAGAGTTTCTGAGGCCTGCTGGGAGTGATTAGATTAATGTAATGCGGTTTGAAGGGTCTGTGTTTTCTCTCTTAATTTGGGTCATTACTCGGAAAGCAAGCGTGAGATCATTTCATCTGCATGCAGGGAAAGATAGTCATTCAGGAGCGGCTTAATCACGCCGTAATGAACCGACCCCGGAGAGCGGTGCTGGGAAACTCCGAGCCGCCCTTCGCGCTGCCGGCCGAGGCCGCGCAGCCCCACGGCGGGTCCCGCACCGGTGCTGCCCCTTTCCCGGGGRGCAGCAGCCCTCTGAAGCCGCCCGGTTCCCTCCCGCCCTCGTTTCGTTTGCTCCGGGGCCCGCGGCGCTCGGCTGCCCGGCGGGCCCTGGAGCGGCAGGGCCCGGCTCCCCGCTGCCGGCCMGGCTCCCGGAGCTCCCGCAAGTCGCGTTTACACGGGGGATAGCGCCGTTCAGCCCGGTCCCCGCTCGGACCGGGGGCCGGGGTGGGAAATGAGACACCTGCGAAGGGCCGGTTTATTGTCCCATGATAGATATATATAGATATATATATATTCCTCACTTATTCGAGCGTACATTTAAAATGGAGATTTACAGACACGTATAAAGAGCGCTGTCCTGGCGCCGGGCGGGGGGCGGCCAGCCCGGCCCCTCCCGGCCCGCTCCGGCGGCGCAACGCGCCGTTAAATAAGATTCCTCTTATATACAACTGCGGCTCGGGATCGCTTGCTACCGGCGGCTGAGCTCGCTGGGGAAAAGACAAGAGAAGGAAAGGCTGGTTTGGATAAATAGTGCTGGCCTGGTGGAGCAGGTCCGAGTGGGGCGGTGCGCCGGGCCCTTAACTCTGCCCGCTGCGCCCAGGGTCCCGCGGCGGCGGCGGCGCGCTGGAGACGCTGTCGTGCAACTTTCGGACGTGCTTCTTTAAATCAAAGTTTCTGCAAAATCCTTTCCCGCAAGTGACGCACGTAAAGGGCTTCTTGTCGTTGTGGGTGTGCATGTGGAAAGTCAAGTTATAGATCTGGTGGAAGGCTTTGTTGCAAATGGTGCATTTGTACTGCTTCTCTCCGCTGTGGGTCAGCTTGTGGTTCTTGTAGTTGCCTGCGAAAGAGGAAAAAGGTGGAAGAGGGGGTTACCCGAGGGTGCCCGGGCCGCACGGCGCACAGGTAAGGCAGGACGGGGGGGGCATTAGGAAGTGTCTCCCCCCCGCACCCCCGTCCGACTTGTCAAACTCGGTCCGCGTCACCGCCGAGCAGCGCGCAACTGGCACGGCACAAATGAGAGGCAGGGTCAGCCCGGTGACCCGCGGCAAATGGAGGGCTCTGGATTAGGACCAAGGCCCGGCACCTCTCATTTAAAAAGCATTTAGGGAGAACGGTCAGCAGTCCCCGGCGATGCGGCCCGGCTTAGAGGGAAGGTAATTGGGAGCGGCGGCGGCGGCTCTGCCCGCGCCCCTCTCCTCCCCCAGCCGGGCAGGACTCGCCGCGTTTAATCCCCGCTAATGATGGGCGAGGGCCCCGCCGGGGCCCCCGGCCCGGCTCGGCCCGGCTCACCTTTCTGGTGGAAGCCCTTGCCGCAGAACTCGCAGACGAAGGGCTTGTAGCCGGCGTGGATGCGGATGTGGGTGTTGAGCGTGGAGCTCCTGTTGAACGCCTTCCCGCACTGGTTGCACTTGTGGGGTTTCTCCTGCACCGGGGGGCGAGAGGCGCGTCAGGGGGGCTGCGGGGAGAGCGGGGGGGGGGGGGAGCCGCCGCCTCCCGCATCCCGCCTGCCCCCCACCTACCTGGGTGTGGATGATTTTGTGCCGGCACAGGGTGCTGGCCTGGCGGAAGCCCTTCCCGCAGACCTTGCACACGAACGGCCTGGCCCCCGTGTGCACCGGCATGTGGCGGGTGAGATTGTAGTGCGCGTTGAACACCTGCGGGGAAGCGCCGGGAAGGCGAAGTCAGGCACGGCGGGGCCGCCCCCGGGTCCCCCCGCCCCATGCCGGCGCCCCCCTTACCTTGCCGCAGACCTCGCAGGTGAAGTTTTTGGGCTTGCCCTCCGCCGCGCCGCCGCCGCCGCCCCCCAACTTGGCGTGGCCCTTGGGGGGGCCGCCGCGCTCCGCCGCTGCCGCCTCCTTCATCACCTGGTCCAGGTGTCCCGGTAGCCGCTCCTTGTGGGCGAAGGGCGGCGGCGGCGGCAGCTTCTCGGCCGCCAGCCCCGCCAGCTTGGCGTTTTCCAGCAGGAAAAGCTTCTGGTGGGCCGAGAGCCCCCCCGGCGGCGGGGCGCCCAGCAGGCCGGCGGGGAAGAGCTGTCCGTGCAGGATGTCGGCCGGGTGGTACGCGGCGTCCAGGTAGTTGAAGTAGTAGAGGGAGCGAGGGGCGGCCGGCACGGCCCCCGCTTGGTGGATGACCTGCGGCTTGATGAGCCGGCCGCTGGGCTGGCCCAGGGCGAGCTCTGCCTTGCAGCAGACGCCGCAGTTGGCTTTACAGAGCCCCGCGCYGCCCCGCAGGCTACTCTTCCACAGCTCCGAGTAGTTGAGGAGAGTCTTGGAGGGCACCTCGTAGCCCAGCGGTGGGATGGGGATCACGCAGGGCAGGGGCGAGCACAGGCTCAGCGGCTTCTTGCCCGGCTCCGGCTCCGGCCCCGGCCCGCCGTGCCTCTGCTCGAAGGCTGGCTTGGGCTCCGACGTCTTGGCCATGATCCGCTCGATGGAGAAGGCCAGGGTCTTGGAGGGGTTAGCGGCGGCGGCCCTGCCGTCGTGCCGGGGGCAGGAGGAAGGCATGACCGTCTCCAGCGACCCCGAGCTCGCCATGTCGCTCCGCCGTGCGGGAACTTGGTGTGAGCAGCGACTCGCTCCCGCTCTCGGCTCTGCATTCCAGAAAAGCCAGGAGACAAATCAATTTAATAAGCACCTTGTTCTCCCCCCACCCCCCCCACCGGCACCCCCTCCCTATTTACATTCAAATGAACATATCCAAGAACAATGGCACGTAGGGTACCAGATTACTGCTCATTAAGCGGAACACGCTAAAGTAACATGCAAGCTAGACCTTGTTAGTATTTGAAAAAAAAAAAAAAAAGAAAAACCTCCCCCAGCCCAATGCCACCCAGCCCAGCCCCACCGATGGCCGCGGTCCGGGAAATGCGGGGGCAGGGGCGGGGGGCATGGCGAGGGGCGGCGGGGCTCGCCTCGGGACCACTTACCTTTGCCTAGTGCCGGCGAGACTCATCCAAGCAGCGCAGTGTGGCCACAGTCACATTTTGATAGCAAACATCTTCCTGAGCGTCAGATCACGGTCTCGTACATTTAAAGCTGACATCACATGAAGTCACTTCGAGCAGAATGACATGGGGATGCCACCATGGATCTTCCCCGAGCCGAGGCGCCGGGCTGGAGCGCGGTGGGCTGGGGCAGAGAGAGGAAGAGAAGCCCCCCCCCCCCCTCCACGCACAATTTCCTTCCAGTTTAAGACGCACAAATCGCTCGTGTGCGAGCTGGGTTTTTTCCTCTCTCTCTCCCTTCTTAAAAAGCAACTTGCAAAGCAGAGGAATCGTTTTGCATGTGGCAAATTAGAAGGCAAGTGCGATTCACAAGTTGGGTGGAAAAGAGTGCTCCAGTTCTTGCTGGGGTTAGAAGAGCCACTCCGAGTGAGCGTGAGGTTTTTTTTTTTCCTTCTTTTTTTTTTTTTAAGAAGGGGGAGAATGAATTTTTTTTTTTCCTAAAGCAACTACCACGCAACCATGCTCGAGTTATTTTGGCAACCCATCTGCAATCAGCTCCGTTGCAACCGAGCTGGAAGATAATTAATAAATTGTCACTTATCTGCGAGCCTCCCCAGCATGTATAAATTAATAGCCAACCCATTAATTAGGACAGTGTATTAATGTTAATTAAACTAAGTTTAATTCCACCCCCCTCCCCTCTCAGGCTAGCTGGTGATTAGCCTTAAATAAACGCGGAGGGAGTCGAGTCCAGGGCTGGGTTTTCGCTGCTTTAAGAAAAAAAATATTAAAAAAAAGGACCCATGCGCTGCGAATGGGAGTTTTGCAAATTGTCACCCCGAAACGTGCCCGCTTTCCCGGGGGGCAGCCGGGTGGCTCTCCCTTTCTCTTCTAGCCCTGGTCGTGCCCGACCCCCCCCTTCCTAAAAATAGGCGACACTACATTATAGCGCCTGGATGCCGGGGTTTCTTCCCTTCCTCTCTCTAATTAAAACGACTTGATGCGGGAGGGGAGGATTTGCAGAAACCTCAGATGCGAGGACGCGGTAATTGAGAGAGTCCCGTGCCCACCTGTTTTAGGGGGGCCCGGCTGCAGCGGCAGCACCTCCCCTGGCCCTGATTAGCCGCCCCGTCCCTCGCCGGGGCTATTCAGCCGAACCAATTTTCCCCCAGCGATTCAGGGCGCTCAATTCTCTTTCACTTGTAGCCACTATAGCGCTGCGTGGAACCTGGTTTTGTGTGTTTCTAAAATAAAGGGGAGGATTATCCGGGGGAGGGGGGGGTAGCGAAGGGTTTAGATTGAGCCTGGCCAGAGGTAAAGCAAGCAATGAAAAGGCCCCTATATATATTTTTTTTTCTGCTTCCCTAGCACGCCTAAGAAAGTTTGGAGGAATTCGGGGGTTTTGTGCGGCGCTGACAAAGCCGCGCCTCCTCTCCCCGCCGGGGCAGCTCGCTGGCGGCTGTTTGCAGACAGGCTTTTTCACCTGCGAACCACAACATGCTCCAGAAACAAACTTTGAAAGCGGCGGCCGCCCCGGGCTCCCGGCGGGGAGTGCCCTGCCCCGGAGCTGCGCTCGGGACCGGGGGGACACTCCTCCGCGGGGGGGGGGGTGTCTCTTCGCCTGGAGCATCAGGTGTTGGCGTCCCCCCAGCCCTGCCCGCTCCATCCTCCCCGCCTGGGTCTGATGGGTCAGCGTGCAAGGGAGGGAGGAAACCGTCCCGCTTTCTGGGGGAGAGGGTGGGACGGGACCGCGGAGAGCCACATGCACCGGCACAAGCCGCGTCCGGTGGTTGGGCTGCGGGAGAGCCCGGCGGAGTCCCGGGGAGCCGCGCCGAGCCGACCCGCGCTGCCCGCCCAGCCCGCGCCTCCGCCGGGCAGGCGGCGGCTGGGCTCCGCTCGCTCCCGGGGCTCGCCGGCTTTAGCAAAGTATTTAATTAGCCTCCACAAACTTCTTTTCCTCGCCTGCAGATTATACTGAGTGGAGGGTTGGGAACTATTTTACACCTTGCCACTCACATGTTAATTAATCTCTATCTAACCCTAATTGCAGTTTATTCAAGCACCGCTCAACAGCTCACCCACACAATAAACACTGGGGCTGCTTTTATCCATATTACTCCCCGCTCACACGTTGAGTAATTAACTCCAGTACCAACTAATAGTGCAAACAAATATTTTCTGTAAACGAGATGATTTCGGGCAGGATAAAAGAGGGCTGCGGAGCCGGGGCTGGGAGCTCGCTGCCAGCTTCCCCGCGCCGCCCTCATCCTTGCCGGGCTGTTTTCTGGCCCGGGTCTCTCCCTCCTTCCCTCCCTGGCTGAAGGGACGGCTGCTGGCTCGGGGCAGCGGGTCCCGCAGGCCTCGGGGCTCCCGGGGGCGAGGAGCGGCGGCGGGGTCCCGTGCAGCAGCCCCGGGGCTGCCTCCTTCCCGCGGCCCGCAGGAAGCCCCCGCGGAGCCCGAGGCCGGGTACCGGCTCCCGGCCCGGGCTGTGCCGTGCCGCTGCCTCCCGGCCGGCGAAGAGCCGGGGTACCGCACGCCCTATGCATCAGTGCTTTGGGACCCTAGCTAAGACCCGGGCGTCGGAGCTCAGTATTTTAATTGAAATCGCAGGTTTAGGCACAGCTGGAGGCTGTCTCTATCGATTCGACTTCTGCTGTTCCGGCAAGCACATTACAAATGACTGACTTTGAGACAGCTGCCCCGGCCACGCTGCCCTGCCCACCGCCGTGCCTTCGCCCGCTCTCTGCGGCGTGAGCGCTGAACGGGGCTGGCGGGACTGGGGGGGGTCGAGGTGGGCCAGCCCGGCTTTGGGGGGCAGGAGCGGCTGCACGTCGGGCGGGCTGCGGGGTCCTGGTTCGGCGCCGCTTTCTGCCTCTCCTGTGGAGGCTGTTCTCCCGTGGGGTTTTAATCCTTCACCCCCCCATCCCACGCCCGACGTTTGGAGTGGAGATATGGTTTGTGGATTTTTCCCCGGAAGGCGCACGCCGCAAAGCCTCTCGCAACGCAGACGCGATCGCTTTTACGGTTATTTTTGCGTCGCTGCCCCCCCCAGAAAAACGACTGCGGTGCCGGGACGGCCGGGACGGCCCGGCCCCCTGCGCGGAACACGCCGGGCTCGCCCCGGGGCTCACCTAACGCCTCTCTTCATCAGCTGGTCCGGTAATCGCCCGGCAGCCCCAGCCCCAAACGCTCCCCGGCCGCTGACATCGAAAACCGGCGGGGGTTTCCCTCTCGCTCCCCGACAGCCAGACCAACTCGGCGAAGGGCTCCCGGGGGTGCGTCCCGGGTGGGTCCCGGCCGGGCGGGGAGCGCAGGGCCCCGCAGGCCCGGCCCGGCTCCCCGCGCCCGTCGGGCCGCCCCTGCCTGGGTAGTCGGCGCTGAGCATTTATGGTCCACTGGAAGATAACTTAGGATCCTCCTAGTTATTTAACTTGGCAGCTGCTTAAACTCCACAGTGGAAGCTGCCGAAACTTATTAGCATTATGCTTCGATCTCTCTGAAATGGTGGCTTTGATTTCTATGCTACTTTGCTTTTTATATGTATTTTTTAAAATACTTTTTTTTTTTTTTTTCCTAGCAGAAGGTGATGGACGACCGGGCAAGCCACCAGCCCAGGCAATTAGGACGGGGCTGCCTTTTGTGAGCCGGGGGGGGCAGCTTCTGATGTGGCTTTGTAGCTTTGTGGCTGGTGCAAGGTGCCGCGGAGGGGCCCAGGGTCAGGCTGGGAGGAGAGCTGGGCTGCGGTGCTGCCCGGGCCCTGGCCCCACYATGCTGGGTTTGGGTCTGGCTTGGTGCAACGCAGCAATTATGCCCTCAGAGTGCTGCCTAGGGATGGCCCCAAGGTGTTTGGCCAGAGTTCGGTTTGCAGTGGTCAGAGACAGACACTTTTTGGACAAATTAGCAAGCAATGAATGGGGAAATCAAGTTAGCAAAGTTTGGGGCTGGGGTGAAGAGGGGGTTGTTACCCATTTGACTGCTTACCGTTACCCCTTTGAAACTACGGTACCTTGTGTAACAGGAGCAGTACCAATGCCTCAGCCCCCATGGGCAGTCCCTCTTATCCTGCAGGGCCCTTAGGGTTGGTGGAGTGACCGCGCTGCCGTGTCACCCAACGGGGACTGCCGCAACTGTGCATGGGGCAGGGGCAGTGCATGGCGAGGCCACCTTGCCTGGAGCAGAGGCGTTGAGTACCTCCAGACTATTTTTTCAGCCCATTCACTGTTATGCACACATTACTGCGTATACATAGGCAGATAATTTTAATTATTTAGATTTTTTTTTTCTTTTTAGCATAATGAAACACTGCTGGGGAGCTAGTTTTTGGAGCACTGCATGGGTCCCAGAGCAAATGCAGTTAGTGGTATTTTGGAAGTGCACTGGCCCAGAGTCCTTGCATGGCTGTGCTGGTCGACTTTGTCAGTGATGGCGGGGGAAACATCGACATTTTTAACCAGAGTCTAATTTTAAGAGCTGGTATCTGACCTGCTCCTAAAGCTGTTTGAAATCTAGCCCCACTGCAGAGCAACCGGCAGGGGACCATGGCAGGAGCTGCACAGAGTGCCTCGATGGCAATCAAACTGGCTTATGTAATTCTAAAAATGGCAACTCCTTACTTGCCACATCTCTTTCTGTCTATGCGGAGAGTCCTGCAGAGCTGCCAAACAGAAGCAATTGAATGAACTCTTTTCTCAGCTCATTCCTCCTTCCGCAGCTCGGAGAAAGTGAGCCAGAGCCTATTCTAGTTTGCCTGTCAACAGGAATGGTAACTAACGGTGCGATCCCAGCCAGGCTTTATGCCCCAAAAACACTGCCTGCCTGTGAGGGGTGGAGAGAGACATCATGGGTGAAGTCTAGTTCCTGGTGCGAGACTGGTCTGGCCCAGGAGGCAGTCGAGGAGTCGGTGGAGTCCATGTCATGTCCGAAGTCAACGCGGCCAGTAAGGCAAGCAAGAAATTGTTGAAGGGGTGAGCTGCTGTTCCCCATCCTTATTGTCGGAAATAGTCATTCTTCACATTGCAGCAATGGGGCAATCCTGCATTTCATTTCTGAACATTGAAACTGAAAGATGTCCCTTCCTAATGTTTTGAAATGTTGTACTTTTTCATTTCGAAAGAGTGGGAGCTTTTAAATTTTTCTGGTTTTGTGGTTTTTTTCCCCTTATTTTCTATTTAGGAGAAAAGGTGGGAGGAAGTAGAGATGGAGAATATAATGGGGGGATGGCCTTGTTCTCACTTTCCTACTGAAAACGTTTCAGAAAAAGGAGCAAAAAGCAGTGAAAACGGGTAGAAGCCCACTTCAGTTTTGTGTTCCTATTTCTTCCCTTTTTTGCTTGAAAGAAGGATGGCCAAAAAAATAAGTGGGACAAACCCCACGTGTTTTGAATTATCCTCCCCTTAATGAGATAGAAAAACATCTCATTTTCAAAACTACTTGCTTTTTCAATGAAAAAAATCAAATAGAGTAAGTATCTTTCCAAAACMAATCTTTCCACCGTCTTTTTGCAACTCACTCGGTGTTGACCAGCTTTTCTGGCTATGCCTCGTGTTATGTTGTTCGGGATTTGTATTTGGCCCTGTTTGAACTGTTGTCCCAGATGTCCTCATCCGCCGCAGAGCAGGACTCCATGGGCTGCGAGGTAGAGGCAACAGCGGACGGCAGCATGTTACCACCTTCCTCCAGGCCACGCRGGACCAGCTGGCCTGCAGCATCCTTGTCCCTGGTGGTGGTGACTGAGTTGGAGAGAGCCTGGCAGGACTCCCAGGTTGACTGGTGAAACTGCTGCTGTGCCACTTGGGCACAAGCAAAGTGCCGATTTCACCCCAGAAGTTGCGATCTAGAAGAACCACTAAAAATCCCTCTAACAATCAGAGCCCAAACTGAAAATCCAGACCTTGTTACTGCAGAAAAATCTTCAATGCACGACCCAAGTATTCCCTGAATGTTCAAGAACACCCACAAATTCTGTAAAAATAGCTGATAATTTATTTATTTGATTTAATTATGAGCCTAGCTTGTGATTTTGGGGTGGGGGTGGGGGTGGGGCTGAAGTTGGTGATGCTGAAAAACCAATTTAGAGAAAAGCCCAGGTGAGTCATCAGCTCTGGGGAGCAGGGGAGCTGCTTAGGCTCTTCCTCATGAAACACAGAGCATTGCAGAATCCACCAAGGACTCTGAGACTTGTCGGGTGAGGAGGCCCCCACCAGGGTGACTGTTTCTCCCCAGGCCTATAGGGGAGACTCCTATAGGCCTTTGGCCCCGCAGTCCATGGATGAGACTGGTGTCCCATGGCTATGGCCAGCGTGCGTTGGAGGGACTGGTTCATCTCTTCCTGCTTACGCACCCGGGTTGACCAAGGGTATATCCGTTGTGGTGAGCATTAGCTGCCCCTCAGCAGGTTGTCCTTCCCATCCCCATTGGGCTGTGCTACTGGGTGACGCCCAGCACTGGTGTACATGGCTATGGGACATGTTCCTGTCCCTTATGTGAGGGTCCAGATGGGCTTGGAGTCTGCCAAGYGCTCTGCCTCTGATGTACATTGCAAAACCAAACCTGCAATCTCTGCTGTTTTAGCTGGATAGGAAAAAACCTTCCCTGTTAACAGAGTTCACYGCTACATTCACTTCAAGCCTTTGAGCTATTTCTTTCCTCCTTCCTCCCTTCCAGTGCATGCCTCTCCTCTCCAGCTGACAGCCTGGGACAGCCCCCCAAGATCAGCTGCTTGTGGAGCTCTCTCTGCCGAAAGCAGTCCTAAACGGTGTGGCCTTTGTTCCCCCCAGCTGTCTTATCCTCCGGGATCTGCAACAAGTCCTCGTTTTACAGACCCCGTCTTGTCAGTCCCCAATCTGATCTGACCACCTGGTTTGTTTTTGAATCAAGCACTTGAGTCATAACATTTCTGTTTATTTCAACAACTGTATTCCTTGCATAGGAAATGAGCCAAGATGGTCTAAGGCGGGGAGAGCGGAGCATGTCGTAGTTGTAATTGCTTTTGCTCTCCCAATACCAAATTTTACAGTATAATCAAAATCTTATTTTTGTACTACTGGACTCTGTTATTGACTTAATCTTCTTAAGTGCTCCTATTATTCCAGTGATTTCATCGTTGCATGTTGATTTTAATCTTTTGATCTCCATATTAGCTACTGCCTGCAACTAATTTGTTGCTCAGTGTTTTTCTTTGTTTTGACCTGTGAGGCATTTTCCTCATGGCACACAACTCTGCTGGCAGATTGCATATAATCTCTGCACTTTTTTTCTCCCATATTTTGCATAGTTACAACAAATGCAGATTTACAACTTGAAATGGAATATGCATCTTTTAGAAAGGCTGAGGAAAATATCACTTCAGGTTTAGCTCAAGAGCCTAAACGTGCTTGAATAAAGGAAACGTGGCTGAATACAGCTCACCAGAGAGAGGTGTCACAGGCTTTTTAGTCCAGCAAGTTCAGAATGGGTGGCAGCTGCAATAATCGTAACTTATATTATATGCAGTCAGGGATCAAAGAGTTTCTGAAAGCATTGCTAGACCTAAGATGAAGAAGGCTGGTTTTTGTGAATGGCTTAAGGGACTCTCCTAGCTGGACTCAGCTTGACGCAGCGGTGGCTCTGCTGAATCATGACACCATGGAGCAGGTTTTTGAACAAACATTGGTGATGGTGGCGGTAGTGCAGAGTGGTGAACTTCACAGACAAAGTGCAGAGGTTGAAATATGGCTCAGCTGCGGTTTGGTTGGCCATTAGATGAGTGCTTTTTCCCTTGGTAGTTGATGGTTTAACCTGTGCTGATTTATCGGGCACTTTGTTTGCTTTAGCTTTTTCTTTTAAAGCTTAGAGAAGTAATTTTTGCCTTAGGTTTGCTGTGACTTTTTAAAAAAGAACACAGCCTAAACATTGACAAAATCATCTTTGCTTTGCTGCGTGCCTGTTTATGCTTCTGAACACAAATTGTCTTCTAATATTTTTGACGTTTTGGTCACTAGAGAGGCAGAAAAGCAATTTCTAAGATGCCCATGGGCCAGGAGACATGCATTACAGCAGAGGGGAAAGAATCTGTTAGTTGCTGAAATATAAAACAAATTGGATGAACAGCTGCTGACACTTGTCAGTCAAATAGTTGATAGCATTTTCAGTCTCCATGCCACATGCTTTAAGTAAGTCTGTCAAAAAAAGGATATTTTCGCTGGACTTCCCTGTAAATATGAGAGAAGTTTTGGCCTGATCTATCATTTAAAATTTTTCTGGCAGAAGAATGAAATTTTCCTCTTTCCCCAAAACTGATTGACATAACTGTACTGGCAGATTCTTCATCTAGGTGCAGTTGTACTGGCAGAAAGTCCTTTGACTGTTGGAGCTCGTTCCATCGCAGCAATGGGTTGAAGCGAAACCAGCAGCAGACCTTTGCGTTCCTCGGCTGGGTTTGCCAGAGTGCTCCCATCCATCAGCAAGCCCTTTTAGATGCTGCCCGAGGTGTAGCTTTACTCTGTGGGACCCTGGGTGCTGTTCAAAACGTAGTCTGTGGCCAGGAGGCTTTAAACCTGGACTGATGTATTTCAGACAAAACCAAAACCAAACCATTTTGGATTCAACATTTCTGCAGGATTAACTCAAGCTGGCGCTTCTCGCTCCTGGTACCATGGTGCAGCACCCATAAGGAGAGGTTTGGGCTGCCAGCACCCACTTAACCGTTTGCAGGGTTAAAGGCAGTGGGGATCAGGGTGCAACACGCTCCTTTGCTCAACCACAGGCTGCAGGCTCTGGAGTGGGAGGTCAAATCCTGCTTTGCAGCATTGCTCATACGTGAGCTCTTCTCCCCACTCACACTACAGTATGAAACTTGAAGATCATAATTTGTGTCCAAGCTCCTTAAAAGAAATAAGCTGGCTAATGCTTCCTTGTTTTGAATGCGTGGTCAAGCCTGACATATCCTCAGGGTTGTTACGGAGTCTCTGGGGTGCTTTATTGGGGTTTGAGGACATGCGAAAAGCTGTCACAGGCTATAGGGTCATTGCTAATGACAGAGAAACTCAGACAAGGGTGTCCATAACTGCTGTTTCAGAGAGGCACCTATGTGCGTTAGTGATGCACAGCCAAGGATCATCTCCTGAAGGCTACGCCCACACTCGTTCATTCAAAAAACTGAGCAGGGCTCACTATTTTGAAAAGTGGCAGGTGGAAGTGGGCTGTGTTTTTACCCAATAAATACTTCATGTTAAAAAAAAAAAAAAAAAAAAAAAAAAAAGGAGCCAGTTCCAGAGCAGAATCAAGCTGTTTCTCCAGCTCTGCTCTGCCTGACTGGGAGCAGAGCTACAAATTTGGGTCTCCCCCAGTGCTCTTTGCTACCAGCCTGGTGACCACCCCAGGTAAGGCTTTCCCAGTGCCTCCTCTTGGAACTGTTGCCCTTCATACAAATATTTGGGACAGCTGAGGGAGAGGATGAAGAGGGTACAAGCACACGTATGCATCAGTATGTGTATGGGTCTCAAGTGGATCTCAACCACCTAGAAAGAAGGGACCAGGTGGTGCTTGCAGTTTGTTCATTGCTTTATGTCTTGTGAGACTTGTTTTGTCAGGCAAGTCCTGTGGGAGCTTCGGGATGTGATTGAAGGCTCCAAGCATAACGATGTCAGGATGTAGACGTTTTTTGTATGTGTCCCAGTGGCAGACCTGCAGAGGCACCTGAACTAGTTTTGGTGGACTCAGTATGACTTAAACACTCTACTGCTACCTCAGTTCCTCTGGCAATTTAGGACCAAGTATTTGCACAGCTGGAGGATGGGTAAGAAGCGGGAAGAACTTCTTGTGTCAGTGGCCACAAGGCCACGTTCCTGCCTAAGTCCTCAGAGGTGGCTTTTCCTGGCAATGCTTCCCTCTACCAGCATCATGGAGCAAGACAAAAACCAAGAAATGGTCTGCTGGGCTACAGTCAGGGTTCAAAACTTGTCCATGCTAGTGCATCAAATGGCTTATCAACATGTAAATGGTGCTAAATGTGCATGCCTACCACCCACTCCTAAAGTAAAGACCCTGCTAATGTCCCTATTCCAAGGGGGGTGGTGTATGCAGGTCACCACCAGTAGGTGGGTGTTGAATGTGTAGGGTATGGGCATCCAGATGGGGCTGCAGAGCAGCTCCAGAGCTAGGTGGTAAACTCTGCCGCAGAGGGAAGGGAGCCAAAATCCAGCATTATAGGTGAATGTGCTCCAGGCTCCATAACTATCCCAGCCCCATTTGGGAGTCAACACCCCCTTCACTGGCTGTTCCTAGAGGTCCCCTCCTCCTCCCATATGTCCAGGGAGTGTCTCATGGCTCTTGGGCACTGGAAGATGGTTTAGTTTAACAGTTCATTATGTCAGGCAGATTCATCCAGGCAGGACGTTTTTCCAACATTTGCCCATCTTTTATTTGTGGGTGGTGAACATTTGTCCTCATTCCCCAGGGCRACAACAGGTTACTGTGCTTGAGGGTGAAGGACATCAGCTCTTCTGCTTCTCTTTCAAATGACTGAAGCCCGGGCTAGCAGGAGTCATTTTCAGTTTGAATTGGCTGATGGGAGGGAGTGACTGCAAAACCTCTTAGAAAACTCCCAGCCTAACACACTTTCCATCAAACCAGCCTGCTTTTTAATTTCAGCTAGGCATCTGCCCCGTACCGTGTCTTTCTAAGTAAGTGCCCTGCAGGCTGCTGCAATTGGCTGCTTTGGGAGAAGTTAAAATACAAACCGAGGCCTTTTGGTGGAAGGTAAGTGTCAGGCAAGGCTGATTCCCATGGAACAGCAGGGGCTGTACCAGAGCAGACCATCAGTTAGACGTCCAGAGACAGATCATAGGATGTAGAGAGCAGATAACGGTGGAAACAACTGCGGAGGTGACAGCAGAAATGTCCTTGTACCTGGGGAATATACAGTCTGGTCCCACCCTGACCTTTGGGAGCAAATCAGGAAACCATCTTCTCAATTAATAAACTGTAAAAACACCCATGAGAAAAGAAAATGCCTTTATTCTGAGAGGTGGGGGCTCTTACATCTCAGCTTGTAATTTTTTTTTTCTAAGGCAGACATAAAAAGACTCCATAATTTATTCTTAGGACATCTGAATAGTTATTTATTGAGAAGCCACAGTTCTCACACTTTTACAACTGTCGGCTTGTATAAGGCAAAAAAAGCAAGATGGATCACTATTTTACACAGAAAGTAAAAGCTCTGGAGGGGGGACTGATGGACATGCAGTTACTGGTCAAAATGCAATGTACATGACATATAAAAACCATTGTGAAACAGAGGAATTGTAAATTATGGTTACAATCTACTGAAATAAATATTCAATATATTATTATAAACACATTTGTATAGTCTAGGATTGTAATTAAAGTTGTCTTTGTACATACACGGTTATTTGAAATTTAAACAAAAATGTAACATTTAGAGGAGCAAACGTCAACATAAAACAACTGCTTTGGACTCGTAATGTGGCATGATATATCCATAATGATAGGATTAATCTGGTGTGGCAATTAGAATGACTAATCCTTTGGGATGTAGCCTCTATGGAGTTAACTGCATATTGAAGGGAAGAGCCTGGTACATTAAGAAGGATGCAGAATGATTCAAACGGCTGTCTGGGTTTGTTTGTTTTCTGGTTTTTAAATGAACAGAGAGAACAAAAAGATCATTTGTAATTGCCTTGTTCTTCTTTTAAAAACAAAGCTGGTTTTTTATTAATTTTAAGCAGTTGGCATCCACAGAAGAGAAACAAAGAAATGAAAGGACTTGATTCACTCATCTTCACAACAATTTACCATCAATGTATATACAGTACATTAATGAAGCATTGTTTAAACTTTAATTATAACAGGGACACACCTAGCATGTTTTCTATGTAGTTTTTCCATTAACAGTATTAAACAATGGTGCTCCATATTGCTTATGAACATATAGATATGAAATTAGGAAACCRATGAATCAAAGAGAGGTGCTAATCTTATTACCACACAGCTAACATGGCATTTGTATTGGTAAACTTCTCATGGGCATTTAGAGCTGACATAAAAATTCCTAATGTGGCTAACTGAGTTACAGACGAGGTACATGCACGGATACCAGGCGACCCCCAGCCGGTCCTCTGGGCCAGCTTCCCTAGTCATCCTCTTCGTCTTCCTCATCGCTGTCCTTCATGGTGATCCCCTGGAGCCCTCCGCCTTCGCTGACCGATGCCGTGGCCTCCTCTACCGTCAGCCGGTTCCGGATGGTCTCGTAGGTTTTGCTGTTTAAGGTGGAGTCCAGCACACCTTGCAATCGGAAATCCCGGTACGTTTTCTAAAGCGGGGAGAGGCACAGAGGAAGGAGGAGACAGCACAGAGGTCAGGGCCAACACCAGCTCCCCCCCTTCGCCACAGGAGTCAGCCCGTGCCCCCATGCCTGGAGCTTGGGGCCACTAATGGAAGACGCTGGGATGCCAGGGAAATCCCTGCACCAGGGACGTTTTGCATTGCCCCGGGCAGCGCAGAGGCCGTGCGCTGGGGTGTCTCTGCCAGCCACCGCTTTGCCGTGGCAGAGGTCCCTTTAGGGTGCCTTGAGCAAGAAATCACAGCTCTGCAATTCCAGCCCTGCCTTTGCAGGGCCCGCAGGGTCGCTGGGCTGTGTGGCTGCACAAAGGCTTCAGAGCAGGGATGTGCTGCTCAGGGGAGCTTTACGTATGGTAGGTTGGGGTCTAAAAAGACACCGAGGCAACAGTCAAGGGCTCTGCTCCAACTAACTTTCCTTGCTTCTGGATGCATTCATCTGCCTGTAACGTCAGTTATTTTTCTTCATGCAGCAGAATGCTTATTGCCTGTAACCGCAGACGTGATTACACGTTCCCAGAATGCTCCATATTAAATAATCCTACCTACAGTATTGGGATTAAATAAGCTAAGTCCAGGGTACCGGGGAAAATTGTTGATGTATAAACATAAGCACACGGCATGTGTTTCTTAAATCTCTCTTTCTTCACCTAATTCTGAAACTGGGGTTGCATTTCCATAGTTAGCTATATTTCCCTTGTTATTACGATAAATATTTCTCATTTGAATTTATGTTTAAAAACTTCTTGACTCTGTGAGATAGAACTCTGGCCTTGTAGTTCATTTAATTCTGCTCTGTGCTCTGCATGGAAACTATTTACTGTTCTGCTATTTCAGAAAGTCCTTGGATTTGTTATAGCTGCTTCTGAATGTAATATTGGTATAAATAAAGCACAAGGAAGAAAGCTTTCCTCAGCTAGCTGACAAGTAGAAATAATTTGTCTGTGCCTGTTGTTTTCAGTTATGAAAAGCACATTTAATACATTTCAGTTTTAATTTATTCATGCCTTCAATGTGTTCACTGCACACAAGACCATAAACATTATAAAATACTAGACCAAAAAGCATTAGATAGAACCTAAAATGATCAAAAATATATTTATCCCCTTCTGTGATCTTATTATTTCATGTAAACCACTGTGATTTCACACTGAAATAATTATCATTAGTCCAAGGCACGCACACACACACATATACACATACACGTGCACCCAAGGAAAAAAATGTTACTTTCAGGGTATGTTATCTCACCTTTGTGATCTCTTAGAGTTGATTATATACACCCGTTGTAAGAGAAACAACTTCAATTAACTATGAGAACAATCCTTATTTACATTCTGATGATAATCACAAGCCATAGCTGGGCTTAAATGTTTCTAGTAAAACAGTGTTAAAAACTTTTGGTTTGATTTAACCCGTTTTAACACTGGAGTTCATTGGTGTGATCAACATGTTTGTCCACAAAAAGGCTAATTTTGGTGCGCTTATTGTACAGGTAGGGTCGAACAGCAATAGAGTTTCCCTTTTCTCATGCAAGCAGTTACTTCGTTCTTATTTGCACACCTGTATTTTGCATCTATATGCATTTCAAGTTCCTGTTTATCCTTTGCTACATGCCATACACACAAGTATCTTAATTTTTAAGAATTTTAATGAATGGCTTAATATATTTGCCAGCGACAGTATGCCTAAGAGAACATGCCGCACGCATACACATGCGCTCCTTCCGACAGCAAGACGGTAGCGAAAACACATCAGATGATTACCTTTACTATCCTAATGAGAGTTTTCAGTTGATAAATGTGAAGCTGCAGGTCCATGCGGTCTGTCAGCCAGGTGCAGACAACATTCATCGAGCTGGTGTACCATTGCTGCAAGAGAGACAGGACTTCTCCAGCAACCATGTTAGGGCTGCGTGCTGTGCCCTGAATAACACAGGCGGCACCCAGCATACAGTCAGCACCGACCTTTCCCACTAGCCAGCCTGTTGATGGGATATGACGGACTTAGAGGGGGAGACAGGCACCCTCTTTTACACAGAATTTCCATGCATGAGCTTTTAAATTTTAATAATAACAACAACAAACTTGTTAGGAGGGGTAACAGCCACCAGCAACACCGCAAGGTTCTTGTAATCTGAATTTGCCATTGACAGGACTTGCCAGCAGTGGTGTGCGTTTGGCCCAATCCATTTTTTAATCCGTTCCCCCCTCAGTGGGAGCACAGTCCTGCCTTTAAGTATGTCAGACCCACGCTCAAGCTACTTACCGTCTTGAAATTCAAACATAACCAGCCATGGGAAGAGTCTGGTTCCCTGACGGTGAGCGGAGGGGAGGCTCGTGCGGGGCAAGGTTTGGCTGTGGGTGAGGATGCTGGTGTAAGCACCTACAGACGCCTGCCCAGGCTGTGCGGGAAATGCTTTAGTTTCACCCTCTCAATTATGAAAGATGGAAAAGCAGCAAACAAATGAGCTTGTTTCGAGCTGCTGAACTCACAGGGCCCCTCCAGGGGCTGAAATTTTGCTGCTTGTCTGTGAAAAAGGCTTGCAGCTGCGTAGCAGCAGCCTGCCAGCCCTGCAGTGCAGGAAGTCTCCGGTGGGCTGTGGATCAGTGCCCCGCTCACGCAGGGCTGGCATTGCACGTCTGACGCCACACAGACGAGCAGCGAGCCCTCAAGAGAAGGAAAAGCAGGGGCTGTGGCGGGGGGGGGATGTCACAAAAACCTCCCCACGGCGCTCAGCACAACGGTTGAGTACAAAGTGGTCTGCATACAGAAACCATCACGCCTCTATGCACAGTCACACCCTTCTCTCCCAATCTCTCTCTCTCWCACACACACAGATCAAAACCTATACTGCAAACCAGCTGCAATTAATCTAGAACCAGTTAAAGATAAAAAAACCCCGCTGGACCAGTTTATAAAAATCCTGATCGAGCGCCATCCAGGTTAGTCTGAAATGCAGCTCCCTCCCAACTAGCCTAAAACCTTGCATCAGTCTAACAACGCAGGTATTAGTGCCCCCCTTTACTGCACCTTCGGGTGGGGGGTCTCATGCAGAAACATGCCCTCTTCCCTCTAGTTGCTGAAGCTGCCGGCGCAGCAGGTGAATGGAGACAACTGAATATTCTGTAATGAGGCCGGTGACTTGTTACCCTCCACCCTTCAACACCGGCTGAGAGGCCAGTGCCTGCCTGTGAGCAGGGTGCGGACGGTGCTGCTGGACATGCGGCTCCAACACCATAAGCTGTGAGTGGGTAGGGCTTAGCTGGCAGCATCAGGGCCCGCAGACACTGCTGTCCTGGAGCACCTGCAAGCTGGCACAAGGCTCACCAAAGCAAACAAATGAGTCCAAGCTAAACCAGCCCAGCATCACAAAAATGTGGGCTCAACACACATTACTGAACCATACAGTAATGCACCTGGGAGTTGCTAGCCTCCACCCAGAGCAGACATGAGAGGTTAGTCCTGCTGCATGGGAAAGGGTTTTTTTTCCCCCCACTTCAATGAAGATGTTCCTGTACTTCTATTTCTACACCACCTCTTAATAAAATGGATGAAATAAAGGGATGGAAGAGTCACCAAAGAAATGGCAGGTGGTGATCTCTTGCTCGATGCTTACACCTTGTGCAACTTGTGGCAGAGGTTCCTGCTGGCCCTTCATCTCCAGGACAGAGACCTGGCAAGAGCTAAGAACTCGAATGAAACTGAGACAGGCAAGCAGGAGCTCTCTCCCTAACAGAAGTCAAGCTCAGATACTGTTAGCTGTCACTTGAGGTCCTGACGTCAGACTGGGGTTGAATTGTGAGTGAAGCACCCTGGTTAGCTGGTGTAGGCCAGCATAGTAGACATGAAGGTCTGGTGGCTCTTCATACCTTCCAGTCCCTCAGACTAGTCTGAGAGGTCAGAGCGTCCCTGGGTATCTCCAGAGAGCCCCAGCTGCCTGTGGGTGCTGGGACAACGACCCAGGACAGCCAGCGGCCAGCTGGGGGGGGTGGCACAAAGCGACTGCTGTCACTGGGGGATCTGCCTTGTAATGCTGGGGGCCCACGTGGGCAAAACAGAGAGAAATTGTTCATGTTTATCATGTTACTTTTCTGCAATCAGCATGCTTAAATGAGTCATGCTCTCRGGTGACATTAGCTGTGACCCAGGACTGCACTGGCACACGGATGCCCAGGTCACCCAAACGCCTCCTTCCACCACCTCTTTAAACCAAAACCCACAGAGGAATGGAGCGACCGTATGTTACATACGGACGCCCTTTCCCTTCCACTGCTGCCTCCCGTCTTCCACAAAATGATCTGCCGGGTGTTTATGTCACCTCTAAACGAGATGAGAAGTCCCTGGCGGGGGCAGGTCCTGCCATTTCTGCTTGTCCTGTGCCACGCACACCTACACGGCTGTATGGATCCGAAACACAAATTATAACCTCTGCCCGGAGGTTATCAGCAAGGTGACTTTGCTGCTGCGAGACCTTCAGATTAAGCAAACCAAAACATTTTTCTGTGTTTCTGGTAGGCACTCCAACACGCTGGATTCTAGGGAGATGCAAACTCCTCCGAGCCGAATCCGAATCGCACCCTTCTCCTTTTGAGCACCGGCTGACAAGGGCTCAGCCAGGCGTACTGCTCGGCTGCATGAAAGGAGCTCTCTTTCTCAAAGCTAAGTTACTCCAAAGTCTTTCTGCTTTATGAGAAAAGGACAAAGTCTAATTCATTGATCTTGATACACAAAACCGTCACGTCACTTCATAGAGCACACACCAACTGCTGAATTTAAGCCCTGCATATTCATAAAAATAAGTTAGCCCATAAATTAAATGTTCCCTTTAGCTATCACTAGTGTTGATGTGCTATAAGACGCACAAGCCCTCTGATTCATGACTAACCTACGAAAGAAGATAACATTTGCATATGATTATATTATTAAAAAAACAACAACAAAGCCAAATGCTCCGAAACGAAAACGTGATGATTTCAGACAAAAGAGCGCAGCGTGGTCCTGTTGGGACACTGGCCGCCTCGCTCCCCCCAGCTGGGTCTGCCATTCCCCAAAGGGCAGCGGGGTACGTGCTGGGGACATGGGGTTCCTCGGGGCTCCGGCTCCAGCCATGTGGCTTGTCCCCATACACAAGGTACAGAGGGCACAGCCCAAATGCTGAACTTTGGGGCCTTACCATGGGGCTGCAATACATTTCAGGCACATTTCTGGAGCCCCAGGGCCAACTAAGCTGTGGTGTGGGCACACCGAAGTAACTAGTATAAAGATATTTTCTCAAAACTCCTCACATCTGGTTGTAAAGAATGAGTAGACCTCATTGATAGTCCCAGGTCCATGGACCCCAACTCCACATATCTTGCTGCTGCACACACACATTACTGATGCTGGCTGGCATCCCTGTCCATGACTCAGAAGACAATTTGCTCTTAGTCTGGGGGCAGGGGGTGAGGGACGGCTGTGGAGGGTGCATCCGGGGGGATGTGTGGTGGATGCCACACATCCACCCAGACATCAGCAGGGAAGGGACCAGGGCTCCCATGGAGGTGCATCGCAGCCCCTGCTGCCTGCTGCGCGCTGTGACCTGGCTAACAGGAGAGGAAATGCAAACAGACGCTCTTTAGATGCTGTATCAGAGCCCCGTAACAGCAAGTAGATACCGTATTTGCACGGCCAGGAATTTAATCCCTCTTTCAGGTTAGTTTTCCTGTTCCCCTTCTGGCTTTCACAGTGACCCTCATTGCTAGGTGCTAGCCTGGGTAGATGAGGTGTGCCATGGGCTGGCTGGGATGCTCCTGGACAGGCRTTTGAGGAGCTGAAGCATGCCAAGGGGTGGGCTTCCACGGCTGCCCATGCAACACCCCAACCAGCTCGAGCAAGAAGCTTCCTCGTTGCCCCCCCGCCCTTTTTTTTGAATGCAAAAGCATGATCAATAAGTTGCTGAAATAGCAAGTTTGTCTCTGAATACATAAATTGCAAAAATTGATATGAATAAATCTGCAAGTAACACACTGAGTGTGGCACATTTTATCAGAAAAAAGCCCTGTGCTGGGTTCCTGCGCTTTCCGGGAGGTGGTGTCATTACACATACCCAGGAACATCTGCAAACCCCCGTCTTCTTTGGTGTGAGYTGAATGGAAGCATGACCTCCTGTTCCTTGCCATGAACCTTGAGTTCACACTCATATTTTACATGTTACAGGAAGCCACAGCTCACCCCAGGGGTGCTGCAAACAGAATCTCGTAAGCCAGATGCAACACTGCTTCTTAAGGCACCTGAAGGAGCTGTATTCTTCATTCAAAAGCTTACATACTAGTAGCTTAAGGTCACTTCAGCTTTTGTAAAGAGTGGGACAAAACCAGGAATGCTTATAGGGCTGGGTTGTCAGCAGGGTAGCAGAGGGATTACAAGGAACCTGTGACTCTGCCTCTTTCTGCCTTTACTGGTAGTTTTTTTGTGTGTGAACAAGTGCCATACAACAGATTGAGGCTGGTATAAAGGCCTGGGACTGTGCAAGAGCACCCCGCTGAGCCTCAGCTGTGCTTGCAATTAGCAATAGGCATGAAATGATTATTGTTGTGGTGGCTGATGGCAATGTGAAGTGACAAGTTTTATGGGGGAAGTTGTAGTAAGGATGTTCAGCAAGTTTCTGCAAACCATTAATCGAAGGCTGCAGCACAGTTTAGTCAAAGCTATTTTATGTCATTCCAAAGGTCTCACAAGGATGCTGAAAGAATATTTTTCTGCTCTCAGTGCCTTGGAATGGAGTTTTTCTAGGTCAGGGATTCTTTACTGCCCTATTTAGTGTCAAAAATACCCATTTGCCTCAAATTAGCAGAAAGCTTGTAGTTAAGGGCTAGAGATTAGGCATACAAAATTACTCAGCAGGTGACTGCTGGGTGGATTTGGGGGTTGAGAAGTCTTTAAAACTGACTACGAGACATTATATACTTCTGACAAAAGAACATAGTAATCCTACCTGCTTGCTTTAACCACTGTTGTTTGTCTATTATTATGTGCTTTAATGCTCATAAGAGCAAAACTACTGGTGATACTACTCAATTACCATAGTAACTCTCCCCTATGACCTCTCATTTCAGTACTCGCTTTCCAACCAGAACCAATCCAAGCAGGGCAAATCTATTTAAAACTGTGACACACACTGCACAAGGAGGCTCCGAACGCCGGCTGGCTCCCTCTCTTTGTCCGGGACACGGACTTGGTTTGAAATGCTGAAAGGAAGCTTTGAAATGAAGCCTTGAATTCAAGGTGTTTCAAAGGTGAGGGACTGGATGTCGGGCGGCTGCCTCCACAGCATCCCCAAGCTGGCCAGCATGGAGTGAGGGGACCACAGAGGTGGGAAGGGAGAGAGGAACGTGCCGACTATGGGTCTTACTTCCCAAAGGAAAACTGAACCTGCTCTCAGGCAACAGCCCCCTCTCAAAGAGACTTGATCAGCCAGGAAAAAAAAAAATTAAAAAATTACCGACTCTTTGTATCTGGTGTTTGCATCCCCATCCAATGGGCCAGAAGCTCAGCTGGTGGAAAGCACAGCAGGGCTGTGCTGATTTACAACTGCTGACAGTACGTGACAGCTGACAGAGCCGTGTCCATCCCCATCCTGGGCAGCTCCGAGATCAAATTCGGTATTCGGCGTTGTCACATGCGTTCATGGCAGCCATCTCCCCTTGGCAGGCGTCGTCTCCGTGGGGAAGGTAGGGATGCAGCCACAGCAGCTCAGGACCGTGCTTTCCGGGGACCAGCTCTGCGCACACAGCTGCCAGCGTTGCGTGAAGGCTTGTTCAGTGAATGGGAGCAGGAGCTCTTCTGGTGAAGTCTGCCAGCCCAAGGGACCGTGCTCCTGCACTTGCTCACGGCGCGCGCTGTGCGCACACGCAGCCAGGTTTGTACACACGATGCTGTCTGCAGGCCTGCAACCCACAGCCCAGTCTGCTCAACAGCAGTCATGCAAGGACCACTCTTGTCCCTCGGGTCTCCTGTGACCACCAAGGCATTCCTCTCCACCTTCCCTCAGTGTTTCTTTCACTGCTGATCCCAGGCAGTCATTGCAATTACAAAAACTTGGTAAAGACAGTAAGCATGAAGCATAAAGCCTCACGGCCAATGCAGTTTCCTACTCTTTTCTTTCAAAAAAAGAGAGAGACACGTTCACAGCAAGCCTGAACATACACGGCAGCGTATGCGATCCCAGTTTGAGAGCCTCCTCCGAAGCCCAGCTCAGCTGGGATGCTGGATGTGGACGAGAGCGGTGGTGGGACACCTGCCCTGCTCCCAGCCTGCGCTAGCAAGGTCTCGGCTGGGCTGCCAGAGCTGAGCCCTGGCTATTTCTCAGGCCGTGTTTTGGAAACCCAGGCTTTGTTTGCTGCGGAAGGTGACATGCCATCCCCCAGGCTGACCCACAGCCGGGAAGGTGGGGAAAGAGCAGGGACAGGGCCTTGGTGACACAAGTCCATCTGAAAGTCTTGAGCTAAGATACGTGGTGGTGGCCCCAGAGGAGGACGTGGCACAGCTGAGGCGGGCGAAGAGCTGCGGTCCCTCAGGCGCACACGTAGCTCCGGTCCCCAGTGTTGATGAGGAGATGGGGACAGACCTGCCACACGATGAAGAAGGAAGAGGCACACCTCTCCCCTGCAAGCATACATTTTCTGGATGGCAAGCGGACACCTGCCCACACAGCAAACCCCATCCCATGCACTCATCAACTTTTCTTCCCACTACTCAAAAAAACCATCCTCTGCTCCAGGTATCACTCCACAGTGCCCTGCTTACGGGCTCCCCCTCCTCTGCCGTTCACTGGGGGACCAGAAGAGCCATCCAAAGGCAGATCAGCATTTTGAGCTACAAAAACCTCCTCCAGCGCAGAGGGCCAAACCTGCAGCGGGATCAGGGGCTCAGCCCCACAGGCAAAAAGCATCTGGCTCGGTCGTGTCCCAGCCGYGGCCGGCATCAATAATAGCCCAGTGACTCTCTCGATTTACACCTGCCGAGGATTTGGCCCGTTCCCCCAAGCCTGGCGGGGGCCAAGGCTCAGGGGACCACATATTGCACCTCTGAGCACGCCTGGAAGCAGAGAAATTGGTGTGACATTGCCTACGTTACAGAAACGAAGTTTAGCGGCTGTGGATCTAAGAGCACCCAGCTAACCAGAAAATAAGCAATGAGTTAATATCACAGGCATTGATCAGCTAGTCTTACAATTAATGCTTCCAAAAAAAAAAAAAAAGCTCCCCCTTTTTATTCAACAGAATAAGAAATTAAACACTTGTGGGCTCATTCTAAAGAATGAATGAAATTGAATAAGCTACCTAGCACTTGAGATTCCCAGCGAGTGCTTGAATAGAGCAAACCTCCTGAGTTGAATGGATTGCCTTTTGGGACCAATTTGTCTCTTTTCACTCTTTATTCCTCCTTTTTTGCTGACAGATGTACAAAGGCGGAACTGCGCTGTGCAGCTTAGCTACATGCACCCACAGCAGCTGTCACTTTTGTCGAGCAAGTTAATCAAGCAAATGCCACCATATCCCACTTTCTATAAGGAACAACATGTTATAGACAGTAGTCTTGGGAGACAGGGAGGGAGGGAGAGAGACTTTATTTTAACTTTGAGTAGCTGGTATTTTTTTTTTCCCCTCTGTGTGTAAAAAAAAAAGAAGGGAAAAAAAAAAGGCAGCCAAACCCGGTAGCACAAGCTGACACTTTTGTTTTCCCGTAGAACAAATATTTAATATGATTTTAACTCTAATTTGTACTAGAGGAAGAGCTGTCCGGTTTTAATTAAATTTAAGGGACTTAGGGGAACACGGTTAAAAAAAGAAATGGAAGCTTTTTGTTTGCGTTAACGCTTGTTGATAATAATATATTGATTGTCAATTGCTAAGCCCAAAAGATTAGTGTAGTAAATACTATTATCTGAATGCCACAAGTGAAGTGCTAGCTTCCCGTCCCTGCTTTTCCCTTTGTGAGGCAGTTTGAATCACTGGTTGTTATTTATACATTTTCTTTGATAAAACCAACTTGTGTGGCTGATTTTTTTTAAACCCTGCCTCATTAAGTGCATAATAGCATTTACGTGCGGGGCTTTCTGCTTTTTAGCCTTTCAAGCTTAAGCTTATATTCCTCTCTCACAACCATGTTTCAAAACTTGGGATGTTCACAAACAATTGGATACACACCAATATTGTATATATCAGATGYTCTCTTGCTACTGCCAAAGACTAGAAAATAACAGAACATTATCCGCGAAGAGTAAATAAATAGTTATCGTCCTGCTACGCTGCCGCACGCCGGATAATAACACTGTCCGATTATTAGGTAGCTTTTCTATTGCACATAATTCTTTAAGTGGGTGTACTCTCGTTAGGTATGCAAAAGTCGACATCAAAAGTAGGTCTTTCGGTGTAGCTCTACAGAGCACACAACAACAAAGCACCGAGAGGGCTCTAGGCAGCCCTCGGTTTGCTATTAGAAAGGTAATTCCCCCGAGATTCACACACTTTTTGGGAAGTATCTTCTTTTTCCGAAAATAAATCTAAGTTTTGGTAACAGATTGCGGTGTGCTAATTTAACTTCTCCGCGGGGTCTTCGGCTTGGTATGTTCAGAAACAGAGCGCACAAACTGGAAGTGTTTGGGATACGTGAACTCTTTGCCAAACTCTGGACTCTACGCTTGCACCTCGCCCGTACGAGCAAATCCTCCATCAGCCGTGCTTGGCAGGGCTCTGCCTGTGCCTGGGCAAGCGGTCCTCACAAGAGGCAACGTGACCCTCATTTTCTGAGTTAAACCTCTCTATTAAACTCTCCATTAAATTCTAGAGATCTAGTAAAGTGCTAACAATTTAATAAAAAAACCCTGAAACCCCAGGGTCTTTTTTTTTTAATAAAATTTATGACTATTCTGTCAAAGCCTCGTGAATCTGTCTGGAGTCTCCCAGGTCTCACTCGCGCTGAGCTATTACGGAAATAAACGGCTGCGCTGTTTTTTGCTGGGATTTTTTGTATCGTTATAATGCTATCACTGCAAGTACACACACTGTATTCTTCAACATCCACCCCAGTGCTGTGATTTTTGGACGCCTTTTACTCTGTTTTATATTCCTTAACTATGAAATTTCATTCACATTGACAACGTAGCTATACAAGGAAGTTACAAAGTCAAAGGGGCTCGATATTAAAATAATTTGTATTATTATTTAATAAAGTCACGGTCCCAGCATTGCCTAAGAGGGTTAAGCTGCTAGCCAGAGCAACTCATCATCTGTCTAGGATGCAAATGGCATCACCGAATTACATTATCTTGGTTCTTTCCCCCCCTTTCTCTTCCCAAAAATAAACCACAAAAAAACTTTGAATCGCGTAAGAGCTCTGCCTTCAAACAGGGAAGAGAATTCAGAATGAAAGCTGAAACGCAGACCCAGGCRCATTGAAGTGCCGCACGCTTTTTGCAGTACATATGGTACCTGAGATCACCCACTGTTTGGGGATCTCAGCAACAGGGTGTGCTCAGGCTGGCGCTTCACCCTTAATTGGCTTGAAGTCGGACCCGATGGGGCTTGGCAGGTCGGTGCCACGGGTGTTAATGGGAGGGAGGCACGGGACTCCTCGGGGGTACATTTTCTGCGTGTGCTGGTGGGATTGCACAATTCCCCGCTCGCCAAAGGGGCACAACTCATCCTGCACGCTCCTCGCTGCAAATTTCTCTCCGCTCTTAACCCCAAATAATTTTATTCCTTTTTGGGGAGGAAAAGGAGGATCGACATCTTTCGTGCCAGTGGGGCCAAGGTCTCCAGCAAATAAACATGCCCAAGAAGATCATCTCTAACGCTCCCTGCTTTCAGTGCTGCACAAAATCAGTTAACACCTACACGCGTTTTGTGCAGCTGCAACTCCACACGCCGCGGTGGGTGCAGGTTTGTTTACTCTGACCCTCAGTGGCTTTGCAGGCAATCCATGTGCTCTCATCACACAAGCAAAGGTTTCCCATGGCAGGTACACAGCCAGAAAGGGACCTGCAGATGGTACTGCTTCTTCACCGGAGGAGGAACAACTCTGCTGCTGAGGATACGATGTCTTGTACTTATTCAGGTGTTCCCAAGCTGTACGTCAGGGTGGTCTGCTCTGCTAGCCAGATGCCAAAGTCTCTGCCTAGCCAAGAGCCACGTACTCACATCCCTGGCAGAAGTGATGGGCCACAGGCACGACATGCCGATGACTCCCTGAGCTTTCTCCCCTGGGAAGGATCTCATTGAAAGAGCTACTCCAACGTTGGCTCACCTCCTCCTACAGCTGGGGATGCCCCGGTCTCAGCACGCTGGGGTTTGCTGTGAGCAAACACCTACGCCAGCCTGCGCGCTGACCATCTCCGAATAAAGCCCAGCCACGTGCTGCTATGCTTGCTCTGAGGAGGGCAAAMCCCTCGAGCCACGTGCTGATCAGGGCTGGATGGAGGGCAGCAGGCAGAGAAAACTGTGAGGGAGACCTGCGTGAAAACAGCTATTTATCTATGGCAGGGTGCAGGGCGCGATGCAGTAGCTGATGCTCACAGTGATCCGGGAAGGAAGCCCGCTGACATGGGTCCTAGCACCTCTAACTTCTCTCTCATTCACAACATTCTCAAACCAGGGACACTCCACCCTTAAACCTGCAGGTTTGCAGGCTGAGAGCCTGAGTGGGTGCCTCCTTTCCTCTCTGAGACAGGACAGCCCCAATCCTCGGGCACCGCATTATACATCTGCAGGAAACGCTGCCTTTCAGGTAACAGGTAAAGCCGGACCTGGCTACGTGCATCCCTGAGCTGGAAGACCCTGCCTATACAGGGTGTGCTGGTCCGCAGCATCCCATGTACCTGCAGGCAGAGGAGTGAGCTCTTAACGGGGCCCAGGGTACACCGTCAGGTTGGCTCTGGGTGCGGGGCCCTCTCTCCTTTCGCTGTAGATACAGCTCAGCAAAGTGCACAGCGCTTGCTGGGAACTGTCAAATAAAACCCAAAAAAACCTGCTGCTTTGCAGGATTTTGCAGACCTCGGTTTTCCTAAATGAAAGAGCTTCTGCATAAAAAAATGTAAAGGCACACACGCACAAAACCACTTCTGTATGGATGCTTGTTCTCAAATACTTCTTTTAACYTATAAAATATTCTCTGCTTATTTCCATTTTTCCAAAAAGAAATGAAGTTGACATGTTAAAATCTGAGTTTCTATATAAAGCAGCTTAGTAAAACACAATATCCACACGACGTGCTGCTATTTTTCTGCCCCGATTCCAGGGCACTGTTAGTGCAAGGCAGTGACGGTATAACTGGATGCAAAGTTGCTCAATAAGATGCAATACAGTAATGCATGCTACGGAATACTTTAATTATACTTATTATTAGGATTAATTGAAAACTGTCACAAAGTGGGACTTGGTAGACTTTAGCTGGCTCTTTTATAGCCTGCAAATTTTGAAAAAGTAGCTAGAGGCTGCCCAGGTATCTCAGCCCTGAGGGTTTTGTGAGTGCAGGAGGGAGCAGCACCCCTGGTATCGTTCCTGGAGCTACACACTGGAGAAAACGCACTCCCTGCCCGAGTCCTGCTACGCATTTTTGAATGCTGATATCATACATCCAGGGCGAGGTTTAAAGGAGCACCGGGAAAGGAAAGAGCCATAGATCAAGAGAAACGAAGTGACCTGGGACGGCTAATCTCGCATGGACCGCTGGCTGGCGCGGGCAATGGCAGTGATTGTGTGGGGCTGGATTGCAGGGGGAGAAAAGGAAAAGAGGGATTGAAGGCGCTGCTGGAAATCAGACAATTTGTCATTGTCCGTGCAGGCTCACCCCTGCGCACACYGTGAGTTTCTTTGGGCAAAGGCCTTTTGCACAGCCCGGAGGGAGGGAGCAAAGCTGCCGGCAGCAGGGGGCTCGGCCCCGCGGCAGCCGTGCCCCAGCGGGTGGGGGGGTCGGCCCCACACATCTGTGTGCACCGGGACGTCCCGGCCCTTCCCACGCTCCTYGCACCCCCAGACTCAGCTGGCAGCCACGTGGGTTGGGGTTCACGGGGAACGCCAGCACCTTCAGGCTGTCCTTCCTAATGACCCACAAGACTGGAGCTCCAATTAGCTAAGGCCTCTTAAACGAAGCTGGGAGGCACCTTCAGCTCAGAGCGTACTATGTGACTCGTATGCAGTTATAAACGTGCACAGGCAGCTCCCGGTCCGGGAGCAGAGAGGCTGCTCGGAAAAAGGCGCTCTCTGGATCGAGGACGCCTTGCTGCCTGCAATACAGCACGATGGCACCTCTTCCCCCAAACCTACCTTGGCTACTCACGTCTACCGGGAAACAAATGATCTTTCACTCAGTGTCAGCCCTAAAACAAAAATCTCTGATGCTCAAAAGCACTATGCGGATGATGTTAGCAAGCCTATGCTGACCTTAACGTAACGGAGCAATCAGTCTGCCTTCTTAGAATGATTAATGGAAAATCTCCTCTGGAAAAGAAATCAAATTAACTGTCTTCAACCAACTGTCTACTGGAACACGAAAAGCTGTTCCGATAAAGACATTTAGGAGGGGAAAAAAAACCCTTACGAGCATGTAAAATCCAGTGACAGATCTAGGACTTATTTTATTAAGACTCTCCCTAAAATAAATTAAAGGGAGCCTACTTAAACAAGCACTTCAGGAAAGAAACCTTGCTAAGGGGAATGCAGGAGAGGCAGGAGGCCATGCGCGAGTGCATGCTTGCTGCCACGTGAAGCTCRTGTATGGGAGTAAAAAAGGACGAGGGACGGCTCGGATAAGTGATGTCTGTGCTAAGCTCCTCTCCCCACTCCTGCTCTGAGCAGGCATGTGGGAAGAAAAAGAGGCTGCGGAAGGACGGTGCACGCTGTGCCTCCTCAGGATAGAGAAGTTGTCCCTTCCTAGAAGATATACGGATAACTGCCATCACAATTTTATTTTTTTTCCCAGCAAAGGTCCCTGCAGTGGGACTGACTCCAGGTCCGGGTCTGAGTCCTGCCGAGCCAGCCAAGGGCTGCAGCAGCCTCTGCAGCAAAAGCTGCGCTGCTCCAGCTCCTCCAAAGATGCACGGGGAGAAAAAAAGCAAGCTGCACTTCCTCAAGATCAATCTGCCTAATTGTCTTCATTTCACAACTCACTCGGGAAGGGGGGGGGGGGGGGGAGCAAAAAACAACGCAGAAGAAATAGCTCAGTGGAGGCCATATCAGGATGGGAGTGGGAGAGAGTTAGTGCCCTAATGAGCAGTCTAGCTGCGTAGGAGGGAAACAGGTTGTTGTCTGTCTAAGAGAAAGCGGTGAGTGCGGCTGCAAGCAGATATTAGATGGGAGCCCGGCACACAGTCTGATATCCGTTCTTCCCCTGATCCTGCAACCCGTCCTCCTGTGAGTAATTCTAACTCACGGTGAGTAGCTCCACTGACTCACGACCAGGCTTTTGGGTTCGAGGAGGGGAAGGAGAAGGGAGGGTGAGAAGGGCTCTCGTTTGGCATTTGATTGTGCCGTGCAAGGCTTACACTCTAGCAAGAAATGCCATGATCCTGCAAGCACGCCTTGAAGGAGCTGCCAAAATTCAAGTGGGTAACCCTGCTTAAGTCAAAAGCTTCGATTTTTAAGAATAAGCTAATGCCTAAGTATCTGCAGAGGACTTGCTGAATTAACTGATATAGCTGACAGTCTGCGTGTTGTAATTTTTTCTGTATACTCAGGTGTGATATCAGGCTCCAAATCAGTAGATACTGAAACATATGCTGAGCTGCCTGTGGATCCTCCAGTAAACCAGGGAGAAGTGCTCGGTCAGGCTCCTGAAAATTTGTATGAGGATTTTGCTGAAGTCTGAGACTCGCACAGTGCCCTGCATCCTTATTATTCAGTATCTCTGATATTCAGAAGTCAGTTACCAGCAAGGGTGGCCACGTTTGGAAAGATGAGGACAGTCCCGAGCCGAGTCCTCAGGCCCAGCACTCCTGCTGGGCTCTGGGCTGGGGAAAGGCAACAAAAATCCACCAGCTGCAACATCAGCCTTGGGATATCGCTGGGGCTTCCTAAAAACCCTACTGAGCTGAGCCTGAGGGACGGGACCTGGCGCTAGAGCCCCAGCTGAGGGTTTGTGCCTCCCCGCGGGCGATGGGAAGGAGACACTGGCTCCCCTAACAGTTGAGCCATGGCTTCTCCTTCGCTGCTGGGAGAGGACCTGGAGTGACTGTCCTGCACCGAGGACAGCACAGGGCAGAGCAAACCCCCGGTCTCCCCCACCGCCCTCCCCACTCCGCCCGCCCGGACCCCGCCGATCCCACCCTGCCGTCAAGACAAAAAAACCGCCTCCATCTTGCAGAGACGAACGGGCTCACTTTCTCATTTTAGGAGAAAATACTCCTTCTGGTATCCCGGCTGTGACACAGACCTTCGAGGAAGCCGAACATACACAGTGACAGTGAAGTGGTAAAACTGCCTTCTGCAAAAAGCACTGTGACTACTGCCACCTCAGCAGGCTGTATCACTGCGTGATTAAGTTCTTACCAGACTTTTTGGTAAAGGCAACCTTCCTGATCTGATAACTGCCAAGGACAAGCCAAATACGCAGGGTCAATCTATGCACATTTAATCCCCAGAAGGCAGATTAAGTGTATAATTGACCCATATAATCCATGTATCATCTCCAGTGAAATGTTTTCTATGTCCGGTTTAGGCAGACATGAGGCCCATAAGAAAGCGATCAGAGACACAGTATTACCATTGCAATGGATTTCATCAAAGTTAGAGATGGCTTTTTAATCACTGATCTCAGAGACTGCTAGATTTAAGCAGATGAACTAGCACTAAGCACATCTGGTTTAATCCTTATCTTCTACTGCGGCTGGTGTCTTCAAGAAGTACAAGGAGGAAAAAAATAAATTAATTTTTTTTTAGGTCCTTGCAATCTTAGGAGCTTCTCTTGGTGTTTTGATCTCTCATATCAAAAGCATGTTTTTGTTTTTTTCGGTAAGATATTGAATTAATCATCAGAGAGAAAAATGCCATCTGCGCTATTTAGGGACTGCATCAGGATGCTGGAATTCGCAGGATCTTGGGGAGCTCACTCAACGTTCAGTAGCCTTTTGTGTACGTGCTACTCGCCTGTGGCTGGGGAGGAAATATTCTCGCTATGTTTTACATTAGTGTTTACCAATTTATGAGGAAGAAAGGTTGGCATTCTATCTACTAGTCAATCATAGACTTTCTGGATCACATATGTTCTGTCGGGTTGAAATCTATACTGTGAGTATCTAAGGGTGTGTGTAAAGATATACACACATACACACATGTATAAATAACTTCCACCAAAGGGCACAACCCTTACAAGTAAAACTCCCACTGCCTTCAGACAAAATTACGGATGTATAAGCCCTACCCTACGAAATTCTGAGTGTCCCAAGCCAAAAGGGATCTGAATTTTGCAGGATTGGTCTGAAGACTCGAGATCACTCTGAAGGTATTTTCCCATGTTTAAGATACACCCGCCTGCCTCTGCCTCATCGTTCCTATAAACTGTCACATTCTGCATGTCAACTCTGCCCCCTTTCCGGGGAAAAAGTGATAAAATCTTACTTTCCATCAGGCACTACCAGAGTCTGTGATCCTCCTGCGTTGCGTGCAAAGCATCGCAGCGGTTTAAATCCCAGAGCACCCAGCCATGCACAGGAACGCAGGGAGCGGATGCTCCGATGCTATTCTGAAACTCTTCTGTTACCACTGCTCTCTATCAACGGGCCTTATTACAGTGTTTTAGCTTTAAATGTTATCAAATTAGTGAGCCAGGCCAAGTAAATAAGTCATGTTACTCTGCAGTAAACAGCACTGCCAAAAAGCTAGTTAGGTTTTGATTACCAGCAGAACTCCACGATCAATCTGTTTGTTCAACGATCCCAAGAATACAGATTTTTAAAATTAAGATGATTCTATTTCAGAGGGGAGAAAAAAACCCTGACTATTTTGCAGAATTAAGAGGATTAACACACAGACCACACAGAAATATTACAATAATCTTCCACAAACACCAGTATCTCCCAAAGAGCATAGCCCTGTTCTGCAGGTGCGAGCAGGGCATGCGATGCAGGGGAAGAGAGATGGTTTCTGAGCTAAGAAATCACGGCAAATGCCAAAAAAAAGATATATTAACCCAGCTTCTGTTGGGAGATGGCCTAATGCACTCAGCCTCTGCTCCTGGGAGGAAACAAAGGGGAAATGAATAGAAACGCTGGGCAGGACTGCGGAGAAGCGCGGGGATTAGGAATATCCCGGGAGCTGCAAACTCCACCGAACGTGTGACAGCCAACCTTGCACTGTGCACCCCTGCTCTTGCACTACTCACGACTGCACAGAAAGGGGATTTAGCCCTATATTGCCAGTGTCTCTAACGTGATCCCACAGGAACTGCCTGCAGGCAGATTTAAGCTGTTTACCTGCCACTGCTGCACGTATTAACATATAACATCCTAAAACTGGACTAAGCTTTTAGCTGGGGTAAGGCGGCATTGCTGCACTAAGCCAGCGGAGGAGCCGGTCTCGAAAGTGTTAATGATCTCATTGCCCGGTGAAACTCTGCAGCTAAGAGGATTGCTCCTCTGCTGTGCTGGGGGAAGCGAGAACAAAACCAGGCCCACATCTAATTCAGCATCGTAAATACCATTTTTGATTATTCCTCTTCTCTTTCTTATTAAAAATGTAGCAGCTAGCACCTAAAATGTCCTTGGAATATATGACCATCGGTGCAGAGACCAAAGGAGCTTAAAGACCCCGTGGCCACGCTGCTTCGCTGCATTAGGTGAGGGGGACAAAGGGCTGCAGGACCGTGGCTGAGATCAAGCTCAGGACAACAGTGTTAAGCATTTGCTCCTGTCCTTACCGAAACGTAGGTGAACACAGCACCGATTTAAACAGGGTCTGGGCTCAGGTGACCCCCCACGTACTCATACACCCTGCTGCTGCTGCTGACCTGCCGGCATCTCAGCCGTGCTGAGAGCCGACCTCAGGAGCAATTCACTTCTTCAGCTGCAACCTGGCAAAGACGATACACGACTGCTCAAAACATAATTCCAATTTTCGGGTGGCTAGGGCTCGGCGCATCCCCCTCCCTTCTTGTGAACCAAGGGCCCCGCAGCTCGCCCCGCTCGCGGGCACACACTCACGTACATGAGACACAAGCGAAGAGGCCGGTGGCATCGGGTCCCAACGCCATCCCACCAGCGCGGGGAATGGGAATGGGAAGAGCTCCCACACACCGCAGCTCCCGCCTGTAGCTGGTGTGGGTCAAAACAGGCGGAGCAATGTAAAAACCCTACTCTTGATTATTTTATTCCACACGGACCAGGGAGACTTGAGGAAAGCAGGGAGGGAAAGAAA
Source organism: Phoebastria nigripes (assembly GCA_035582835.1). Classification (NCBI taxonomy): domain Eukaryota; kingdom Metazoa; phylum Chordata; class Aves; order Procellariiformes; family Diomedeidae; genus Phoebastria; species Phoebastria nigripes. The sequence continues at coordinate 1,213,881 of JAYKAV010002331.1, read as the reverse complement.
GGTTTTGCACTTTTTGCTTTCCACCAAGGTAGCTGCTCTTTTTTTTTTTTTTCATGTCAACTGTTAATTTGTTTAAAATATGGCTTGGTAAAACTAAGTACGAGCGGATCAAACTGAAATCAGTATTTGTGCTAATTACAGCCTTTTGAAAATTGGAAATAATGGCCCAAAGGGTAAAAACACACCAACTGTGAATCATAGGGAAAGGATGAGGGAGAAGGCAGTGTGGGCATTGAAAAGAACAGTCCAGATGAGCTTGGGAAATTTAACTGCTCATGGAATAAATTTCAACAGAAACGAGCAATGCACTCGCAGGCCCACTGCAGATGGAAGCGACAGTCTTTTGGTTTACGTTTTGTTTTTTCTCCCCATGCCTGCTTGATGGGTGATTTGCGTCTGGTGCTCTGCGCTGCAAACTCTCCCGGGAGCGAGCACGCGCGGTGCCCGGAGGAGGCACTGCTGTGCTCCGTGCATGAATGAGGCATTCTCAGTGGATATGGGTCATGCTAGTAGATGTACACAGTAAGATTATTTGACTCTAATTCATGCCACTTGATATAATGTGATAAAACATTTGACATGAGAGATAAGTTCCATTTTAATCCGATAAGGTACGGGGGAAAGAAAGAGTGGGAATTGTAAAGGAGGAAGAGGTTTCTAAGGGACAGGTAATGCGCAGAAAGAGAGGTATCGAGTGAAGGAGGAGGTTGGTTGGGAAAAAAAGCAGCTTTCCCTGCACACTGAGGAAGCAAACGAGCGAGTAAAGAAAGCAAGGAAGGTTGTTACAGTTCCAGAGCYGGGAGACTGAGAAATGGCACTGCTGAGAGATGAAAGGAAGGAAAGTAGGAACAGAAGCTGCTTCAAACAGAAATCGATATATGGACAAATACCCTAAAGGAGACTGAAACACTAATGCTACAGGCTGGCCGTCAACAGAAAACCTTCGCTATAGAACAGCTACGAGGACAAAAAGGCTATAACGCAACAAGAGCAACAGAAACAGAGATATCCGTTAACATGCATCCAAATCCAAAACAAACAGGCATCACAGGTCACTGTTCTCTTACAGTCCAATGAATTTATCTTGTGCAACAGAAAAATAGCTCTGAACATCTGGGTCAGTTCCTACCATGCCATCTTCATCAAGGAGACCATGTCTCAACTTTACCTTTGGTGTCAGACACCACAAGATGGTCCTCCTGAAATAAAAAAGTCCATTCCTAATCAGCTCTGTTTTGGTTAGCTTTTAAAATTAAAATTTAGTACACTTAATTCGCTGTCAGTTTTGGAGTGCTTGTCAATGAAACGCACTGCAAAATGTGTGGAAGAGATGGCCCTTAGCAAACGCATCTGCCAAAAACCCGGCTCAAATTTTAACAGTGAGAACAATGACCAAGATGTTCTGTTACAGAGAGATTTTCCACAAGCTTAAACATAGTAAAGGGCTCTCTGAGAAGATGCTGTTCCCTTAAAATCCACGCACAGACAGACCAAGACACAGTAGACTAGAGTAGAGATTTAAAGCAGGCAGAGAGCAGATACGAGCCTTAGTCAGAAAGAAAGGAAAGATTTATTTATTTTTTAAAGCTATAACCAATAAATTTTCTCAAAATGTGACTTATCCTCCTGTCTTATTTTGTCACATTTTGGGTCTCTCCTGCTTGGTGTCCAAGGAGGAGAAGGCATTTACTTACATCAAATAACCTTTCTATATACATCTCCTCATTGACCTTATCACGCAGGACATCCTGAGAGTGGCGGACAAATGTCACATAGGCATCAGCAACATCCATCCCCGGCTTCTGCATGGGGGAGAGAAGAAGAGAGAGAGAGAGAAACATGAATAGCGGCGCAAGGGGCAGCTCCTCTGTGTAGCCTCATCGCTGCTTTTCCTTCTCCTCCATCTCCTGCTGTCCTCCTGCAGCTCGCCCTTTCCTTACCTGATGGACACCGAGTCCCGCTGCTTTGCCCAGCAAACCACTGTGTGCAGCACAAGATCATGCAAAGACACTTGCTCTTTCTCTTCTTTCACCTAGGGCGAAGCCGGTCAGAGGGATAAAGCTCTTCCTCGACATACCAATGCCGGGAAGTTCTCTTGCTACCTTTGGTGCTGTTGACCTAATGAGTGAACCAGCAAGCCAGGCTAGGGATTTGTTGTTTTCTTGGGTCATCTTCTCTATGCAAGCTCTCTGGTTTCTGAATGTAGAAAGCTAACAGCCAGAGCTGGGCTCTTGGTTCTTCTTCTACGGTGTGAGGATGTGTGCAGTAAGCAGCTGGCGTGGCAGGAGGCATGCCAAAACCACCTTTCTTTTTCTGTTTAGACCCCTGACTTTAGCTCACATTTAGTGCTGCTCTTAAGAATAAATTGGGAAAATGGTAAGTCAGGGAATGTATGTCTACATGAATGTTTAAGCCGCTGATAAACTGCAGGAAGCCTCCCTGAGCTGTCACACCTCCACGGCTCTCTGCAGAATTTAACTGATTTTAAACAGCAACCTACAAGCGTGCAAGATTTTGGGATAACAGCATTTCTTTAAAGAAAATGGGAACTGAGGCAGGTGGAAGGGAAAATACTTAAAACAAAAAAAATCCTGCTTGAGTTCACATTGCTTGATATATTGGAATCAAACTTACCTCAAAGGAAACCCATTAAAATACTGTAACATGAGTCATTACAAGAGCTGCCACAAAATCTTAAATTTCCATGGCACATTGTAAGTTTGTTAATAACTAGTGTCATTAGTTTCCATTACTGTGATTTACCTCAGATCACAGAGTATCATTTCTCTGCAAGATACGATTGTCAGCCGCTGTAAATTGAAGTTAGTTAACACATCTGTGTAATTTCCAGGGTGAAAATGAGGACAGTTTGGAAAGCAGTAGGAAGGGGGTTTTTTAATACAAAGCAAACAATTATCAAGCAAAGGGCCAGTGCTTGGCCCTTGGGAAGCCAGTAACATTTCTTAACACCTACTGCAACAATGACAAGGTATTAATTTGAAAAACAATGAGGACAACACAAATGTGGCAGTAGTCAAGTGTTACACTTTCAAGCAATTTTCAGCATGCCGATCGTGCCCATTTCAAGGTGGCATTAAACGGATTAGTTTGTACCCAGACAATTGCAACGGCGTCTGCAGAATTAGATTTAACCGATGGTTTTCTGTTCAACACCAGGATTTCCCCTCTGTCCTCTGAAAGAGGAACCTCTAACCAAACAGGTTTTTCTTTCTCCTTCCCCCGGAAAGGCAGTGACTCACGGACCATGGGGCGTCCTCCCGCAAAGGTCTGGGAGCTGTGCGGGGCTGGTGGTTGATTTCATCAAAAATTTTGGGGCTGTCAAGGAAGCCATTGTAATGTGGCTTCATTTCCAAGGGGAGGTGGGGAAACAACCGAAAAGTAACCCAGATGAATTATTTCTGCTCTATTTTATGCAAGAACCAGAGCGTCCAACTGGCTCCGAGGATGGGAGCAGACCCTGCTCCTCCTGCATGGCTGCAATGCTGAGGACCTCCCGAGGGTCTCCCAGGTACAATGAGAAAATGCTTTTGGAAAAGCTTAAAAGGGTTATATAGCATTTTACTGAGGTTGCTTCCCTAGAGATGCTTTACTTTCCAGGAACGTAGAGGCCTCAGAGAAGGCCACGCTTTTCCCTAAAAGTTACTTAAAATAACTGTTCTGTGCTCAAATTCCTGATGACTAAATATTTAAGATGCGCTCGAATGACTAGGAGTTTCAACTGAAGGATCTCCACATTTTCTAGGGCTAGAAATGAATTCTGAGTCTCTCTTTCTAATGCTCTCAATATCTTGTTTCTATTACCCCAAGACAACAGGATGCTGATCTCTGCATTGGGTATTTTAAACCAAGCAAGATCTCTTACTGTTCAAGAGTTTGTCTTCCTCATGCTGGGCTAAAGATACGGCAATTTGGTAGGAAAGGTTTCTCTTGGGCTAAAGGGACAGAAACACCGAACGAACGCAGATGATGTGGTCCAAGATGTCTGATAAATTTATCACGTTGTCATGTGAGAGCATGCAGAACAATTGCATCCGCATTAAATGTACATATATACATTACACAGGTCATCAAACTCAACTGAGTTATTCTTGATTTACACTGCCCAGTCTAACTGGATGCAGGAACTGGTGTGGTATATTAAGATCTACTCTTTTCATTTATAATTGCTCAGGATCTTTCTGCCTGTAAATGTTACAGTAACCCCTTATTCCAGCCAACTTTCATATATTACACTTCAACTCAATTTAAATGTAAATTTCTGGCAAGTTAAGTGCTCTGTCTAAGAACGTTAAGGGCTCTTTTCCTTATGAATCAAGGTCTAATTAGAGGAGACGATGTACAGTTTTCCTATACCAATTACAGAAAAATGGAAAAAATTATTTTCATTAACAATTTCCCAAACACATGTTGCTAGCTCATCACCATTTCCCCAAAGTAATAAAAAAGTCATTTTCTGAAAGAGTAAAATAAACCAACAATTAGAAGAACAAAAATAAAATAGATTAGCTAATGTGTTAGATGTGTGTTGGCTCAGTTCTAACATGTCTGGACCTTTTTGTTTGGAAATTATACTGTATTTGTACAAGTCCAAATGAAGAATTAACAGAATGCACTGCTCCCATTTTTTTTAAATGTGATTCAAGCCAATTGCATAAATATGGTACCTTTTTGACACCATCTGCAAATTATTGCCTAAACAGCCTCGTAGGTCTCCATAAGAGGGTAACTGCTCATTATTAACGTCATGGAGATATTCTTTCCAGTTCAAATGTTAGAAGCGTGAAGGCCCATGGTTCAATCTTGGCTGTTAATGCATAACGTGGGTTGCTACACATGCCATAAACCAAAGCACGATGCAAATTACTATGACAGAAGTTGTTTAAATTGTGCTTACGGGTACATCCACGTATTTGGAAGCAGCCTTCACCTGTAAAAGGAACAAGAAGAGAGTTTACACCATCAGTACGTTTTCAGGTCTTTGCTTTTTCTTTAAACACCTGTAAGAGCTTCTCCAGCCAAGACTTGGGACAACATAATGCTGAGCGGGGGAAAAAGGGTGATAAAAACTACGTTTCCTGTCTAAAAGAATAGGCAAGGGTGGTATTTTTGTTGTTGTTGTTTTGGAGAGGTAACTTTACTGCTGCTAGAGCTCTAATAGCAACAGATGATAGTGTGGGAGTTGTGCTTCTCCCTCTTCTACTTCAGCGAGCGGGGGAAGACGGGGTTCGTAGGTAGACATCATTATTTTCTTTGGAGGCCTCGTTCTCCGCCCAATGCCACGTGTCTCTGAAGGCAGCGCATGTCTCTCCCGTTGGGACCCGCATCCTGGGGACCGTGGGGGCCCCCCGGCAGCGTGGGCACAACGGCACGGCGGGGCTGGCAGGCACCTGCACCGGGGTGGCCACCAGAAAGCGCCCAGAGGACCCTATTTTTGCCCCCTGCCCATAGTCCTGCACCCGGCGTGCTTCCCCCGGCTTTGCAGGCTGCAGCCTGGAATATTATTTTCCCCTTTTTTTGCTGGCCCTGACACCAGCAGGAGCTCGCAGACTGTGTTGGGGCAGCATGCTCACGCCATGCCACAGAGACGTGCCCCAAAGCTTTTCTGCTTCCCAGACTATGAAAGGCTACATTAGAGTTTCCTATGATTTTTCCCCCCTTTTAAAAGATGTTATTTGAGGGAGGGTATCAGAGGGCGGACGCTGCACTCTGCGGTGTCCTCACAAGCCGGCGGGGGCTGCAAGACCCCAAATTTACTTTGTCTCTGCTTTACCACGCAGCAGGGTGCACATTGCCTGGCACGGGAGGCGGGGTGGCCCCCAATGTCAGGGCCAACTTTTCCAACTGAGCAGTGCCCAGCTGGCCAGAGAGACCTTTTTCCCACTGTAGCATAAGGCACCGTGTCTAGAAAGAGTACGGCTGGGATTTTCCACAACGCTTCTGCTTTTAATTAGGGTAAGCGTTGCCGGCCATCTTTGTTTGGGTGTAAAAGCTCACCTGCTTTTAAATATTTCTAAAGCTACCATTAAAACAGCCTAAATATAACACGCACACAGTTGCATCTTGGGATGAATAAATTATGTGTCCCGAATGAGAGAATGAATGTATGTGTGAGACAGAATGTGAGAGTGGGTGGAAGCACTCATATGGTGTGTGTGGGGGGTGCATAATTAAGCACAATGAGGCGATACAAAAGACCAGACTGGTGGTAATTGCTGAGGTGAACGCTGCAAGTATTGGCAGCGCCCGGGCTGCCGAGCCGGGGGGCAAGAACAGAGGGAAGGGCAGGAGGAGGGTGCTGAGCGCCTGCCGCCTCGATGCGACCCAGGGTCTGGCTCTCCAAGGGGATGGAGGGGGACGGGGCACGTCCCAGCACACGAGTTTACAAAGGAGGTAGCAAAATCAGTGCCAAGCCCTCACTCCCAGCAAAGAGCAAATGCTCRTCTCTCCTCCAGGTATCCCTGTTCCCAGCTGGCTGTCTGGACACCTCAGTCTTTCACTGCATTTATCCTCACAACTTTCTTGGGAGGTAGCGAAGCGCTATCCCTTGCTCCTGCCGAACAGGAGCGGAGGAGCCCCAGCCTCCATGTGTGAAGGCAGCTGGAGCCCRGCCAACGGCTGCAGCTCCAGAGGAGCAGGCAGTCACGGCACACCCAAGCCGGAGTGGAGCAGCCGCAGGCAGGGCTACCCAAGCTAGCTCCAAACGAGCTCTTTTTCTGAGCAGCAAAGCTAAACAACCAGGAGGAAAGCTTGGAAAATGATGCGGCTCAACAGCCCGCAGAACTGAAGCCAGGGTCCATGCTCAGGGCTGCACCGTGCCATGCACCTGTATCTTCCAATATCACACAGGGCATGAAGTAATGCAGCGGCACTCCAGGAAACCTGCAATCTGAGCGTGGATTTAGCACTCTTAGGTCCAGCTTAGCGCCACTGTCTCAAGCTGCCTTCTTCCCCAAAGCCAAGAGGCGACAAGAATAACTCAGGCGGCTTCCTGCGATCTCCCCCCTCCACCCACAAAAAAACTGAGCTGCTTCTCCTGCCCACTCCCCTTTAATCAGAATAATTACTTGTTTTTCTTTAAACTCAGATTTGGCTACATTTAGTGAAATTTCCAAACTGCCGGATGTTGTGTGATTTTTGCTAGGCTGCCGTTTTTCACAAAGTATGTGACTTTGCCATGAAACGTCTCAGTTTACCATACAAATTTTGCGCAGAACAAAAATAAGATCTTTTACTTCTGTCTCCCTTGGGTAATATGCAGGCTTTAGTTTTAATTACCGTAGGTGTAATTCTCTGCCTACAGAGGCCATCCAGATTAAAGGGAATTTTAGCAGCTGTCATTCCTGTGACTCAGTGGGTCTGCGCATGCAGACGCCCATCCAGGGCCTGGGCTGCTGCCGCCGAGATGCACTTAAATGTAGCAACAAACAGAAAAAAAAAAAAGCCTGGCCAAATTTAGAAGGGTATTTTCCTCCCAAAGTGCTCTGCAAGGAGAAGTGGCTAGTGAGAATTTATTAGGACAACAGATGCATTAATTTTATCTCGAATTTCGAGGCAAGAATTGGAAATGAGGATATCCTACTAGGTGATAAAACTGTCTGTCACAAGACCCCCGATTACATGTCACTTGCAGAGCGCCTGGAAAACACGCGATGAAAGAAGTCGGTGGAAGGGGGTGGGAGACTAATGCTTTCTAGAGCTCGGCGGCTTGGACCACCACACTTTGTTGTATTTGTTCAGACAGGGAAAACGTGGGAGGTGGTGCAAGCGTGCTGTAACAAGAGAGAGTTTCTCTATTTATCATTGCAAAGACTAAACACAGCAAATCCCATTACTACTGCAGGGAAGGGAGACTTTCTAAGCCCAGTGCCAAAGGGGGCTGTTCCTCAGCCTCCTCTTGCAGCTGGTGCTGCCCAGTGGCTCCCAGTAAACAAGTGGGCCAAAGCGAGAAACGTCCCTTGCCCAGAAAGGAGCAATCCTGCTGCTCCGCAGTGCGCCCAGCCTCCTTGCTGGGAGCGAGGGCTCAGCACCTCGCTGGGGATGCGCACGCACCACGCACAGTAACTATTTGGATGCACACCCCTTCCTGGCTGGAAACTCAGGAAACTGAAGCTGTGGAGCTGGGCTCAAAGGCTGCGGGGCCATCGGAGCGGGACAGACCGTTTTGCTGCTGCCGGGGCAGTTAATTGTCAGTAAGTGTTTGAGGAGCAGCAGAGTGAGGATGCTTGACCCCCACGCACCTATGTGCTGCCTCCTCATGGGCACCCAGAGCCCRAGCGCAGCTGGGGGGTTCGCTCAGCAATCGAAGGGAGCACCACTCGGCAGCCTAAACAKTAGGATGTGGTGGGAGCAGCGCAGCATCAACCAAGGAACAGCTTGGATTCACGGAGAAGGAAGGGCTGCACATTACACCGTCTACCCSGGCTGATGCTGGTACTTCCGATGCCTGAAAAGCTGCCGCCTCCACATCCTCTGCTGCTGGCATGCGAGCATCTCCTAACCCTCAGCAGCACTGGAATGAGGGAAGGTATCCACCCCAAGCCATCCCCTGCACCCCCCTGGTTACAGGGGCTGTAACCACACAGGGGTTATCCTGGGAGAAGAGCTGCACTGCGGGGCAGTGAGTGGGACACCCTCCTTTCCCCTTCTTCTCCGAAGAAYGAAGTGCCTCCAGCACACCTGAAATGTTGTGATGCTTAGTTTGAACCCCATGGCAGTTTAGATAAACTGCCAGACTGTGTGTGCACACAGCTCCCTGTGAGCAGAGTTTCTTGCCTCAGCTGGTGAGCTTTCCTACATCCATTCTTACCATCCCCATTTCCAAACGGATCCTACAAAACTGCCTCAAACTCAGCACAAAGGGCCCAAAAGTAGCAAACAACAGACAATTACGAGTAGCTAAGACAACTCCTGAAAGAGATTTTGGAAAGCCTTCCCAGTTTGCAGAGCAGTGCCTTCTGCCTCCTGCCCAGTCTCYGTGAACAAGTGAGTGCAGAATAGGCTACGCATGCGGGCAGCAGGGCCGGTGGGTGAAAATGTTAATGCAACTTTCCAAGCAAGCCCAGACACATGCATTTGGATGCACACCTGTCTGTGAGCTGAGCTAAGAGAAGCCACGCTTGCAAACAGATGCTCTTGTAAACTTTCTGGCATGCATTTTCAGACGACCTTTGGAAATCAGCTGCTATTGTTTGTCCTAAGAAGCTGTCACAACACTCTTCTGGAATACAGCTCAGATTGCTAAACTCTTGTGAATACTGAGGCCAATTTTGCATGGATATAGTTCTTGTCCTGTACCTTTCTAGGAAATACATAATGTGACGAGCTGTGGATTGGTTCTGCAATGTTAGGGAGAAATGTGGCATGAGAGGCACCTTGTGCTGCGTTACCTCATGGCATTTCCCCCTACCTTGTTCTCTTTTAGAAACACAAAGGCACTCCCTAGATCTCCCTTATTTTGTTTTTTACTACTTAAGATGGTCACTGTTATGGCCAGAAGAATGAGAGGAACACACCCATCATGCAAGGTGGCGATGAAGCAACTTCAATGATTTTTTTGAGCTTCATATGCATCCTCAACAGAATAAACTCCACCAACCTGAATGATGACTGAAGATGGCTTTACTCTGTGCTACAATACGATGGCCTATGCATCTTGGGTGTTTAAGTACTGTATATCTGCATACCAGTTGCTTGTCTATTCATGTGGGGGTTACAGTGTTCAAACCTCACAGAATGACAGAATTATGTAGCTGATCTAGTCCTGGGAGAGCAGAAGATTGCAACTCAGGGAAAAAAAAAAAGAAAAGAAGAAAGGGAAATATTGTCTGTACTTACAGTAAATGACAGGAAAGAAGAAAACAAAGTTCCTTCATCGTATCTAGACAGTTTGGCCAAGACTCCTTCCAAAATGGTGACAAACTAAGAAGACAAAAAATACTGCAATTATTTTTAATAATTCAGCAAGGGTGTAAAAATCAGCATCAGCCTCAAAGAAGCCAGTGGAGCTCTCAGCATTGCCAAAGGAATGGACAACCTGTCCCCGAGCACAGTGGGCCAGGGAGGGGGGAGAAAGGAGCATTGCCTTATCGGGTGCTACGTGGTCCACCTCTCGCTGGGTGGGAGTCACCCCTCGGTGTCATGAGTGATGCTGGGGACAGGAGGTGGGTGCAGCACACGGGAAAGCCAGCACAGCCTCTCCGGACGGGGAAGCCGATGGTTCTTGCGCCCAGTACGCAGTGTCAAGCACGCAGCTAGCTGGGTATTCTTGCAGAAGAATCTAACTGGCATATGTTGGCGGATTATGTTTAAATGTCTCCACTGTATAATAGGGATGACTTGTTCTCAGAAAGTTTGAAACTAGAGGAAAACACACCCCACCATCTTTCTCCCTACATACCAATTCCCCTCTGTGTTAGCGCAGCACACCAGACCTATACAACAACCCAAGGGAAATGCCATGAGCTAGAGGAGCCAACTCTGATGAAAAACAATTTCCAAACAATTAAACCTGACATTTTGGAATGTATTTCCCACTACTGTCACCTCTAAATTAATTTCTTAGAAGAGCATATGGTGATCTTGCACAAGACAAGTTATTTTGTCCGCACAACCTTATAYGTAGGAGTGGTGACCACCTCTGCGTGCCACCCCAACATCTAYGCAGCAGCATTTAGCAGTGCCACCCCCTGACTGCAGCCACCCTCAGTGCCGTGGGGTGATGCTGATCATGGGGTGTTACCCCATTAACGTAACACCCATTCCTTAAAACCGCTTCTGGCCCAGTATGGCAATCCTGCTAGCAGCATATTACATCTCACGCAGTTCCTAATCATCAAAGAGTCACCATGAAAGGACTGGGAGATGTATGATCTTGCCTGTGAGAAACAAGAAGCCAATTCAACATCTTAATGTGTCACATTTTAATGGAAACGCACATATTAAAAACGCAATGTTAACAGTGAATCACTTCACCTGAAGCCGAAGGTTACCTTTGCCACTAGGAGTGTTATCATTTCTTTGACGGTTTCCTCAATTAGTTCATCTATTTTTGAATGGTACTGGTGCTAAAGAAAAATAAAAGGAGAGGGGGAGGAAAATATTAGCATTGATCACAAGCAAGAGCTCTATGGTTGTCAGCCTCTTCCCTTGGTAAACCACAATATGCAGTAGTATTAAACCAAAGAATTATGCAGCTTATTACCCTGTGCTCCACTATAGTGGCCAGTGATTACTTACACTTACAGGAGAGACCTTGAATTCAGGAGAATCTTACATTAGTTTGTGAAGCATGGGCAAACCCTGCCCTCTTCTGTGTGCCCGCAGCTCTGGGAGCCACAGGCACACGTCGAAGGGGAGGCTTTGCCATGCCCGCGAGCACCAGCACCCAGTGCTCCCAGAGACCCTGAAGTCCTTCTGCTTCAGTTCTGTGGGCGTTATCCTGTTCATTTTTCACATGGATCACACCTGACAATGAGATACGCCGCTGCCGGAGGGAAACGGGCAGCCCTTGCCCAGGGCACCCCAAACCACGCAGCCCTCGGAGGGGGAGTGGGGAGGATTTGCTGCACCAGGGGAGTTTGCAGTGGGTTGAACTGGGAGCTGATGCTGTGCACTTCCCATCTACTGCAGCAAAGCACGTGAACGCACATTACGCGCTGGGTTCAGCAGGCACACGGTTCAAATTAAGCACTCATTTAAACGCTTTGCTCAGTGACTATAAGATAGTTTTAAAAACCCCCAACAAACCAAGATGAGCCTTTTTGTCCCATGCAAAAGCCAGCAGGCAGTGCAGCCCCGAGCCCTGGGTGTTAGTAGATCCCGCGGCACAAGAACCRGCTGACCGACGCCAGTGCCTGCAGCATCAGTGTTTCTGAGTCTTCAACCCAATTTCTGCACACGCCAAACCTTGCTCAGCTTGGGAGCTCTGATGCAATCAGCTGCAATATGGCTAGAATAGGTACTAAAATACAGTCTTCTACTAATTTAGAAAAGACCTGTTTCCAATACAAGATTTAATTAGTGAAAACATACAGTATATTCTTATTTTCAATGGACTGAGAAAATACTGATTATGACTGCTTTCCAACACAAAACATTTGATTTTTCAGTCAAACATTTCAAGCACTGGTGCTAGTCACTATATTCATTACCACTTGGCATTAATATTGTTTTAAAATGTTAACATCAAATCACATTGAAAGAGACAAATCTGCTTTAAATACTAATCAGACTTTGGGAAGGAAGACTGCGAGGGCTTTACAAATGCTAGATGTTGGTCTCAGTGTCTGATCGGTAGTCTCCAAACTGCTCTATAGTTTGGGGATTTTTTTCTGTGACAGTAACATATTAATACAGGAATTTTGAAAAAAGAAGATAAAAGTAGGACACACTTACCCACTCTTTAGCAAACTTTTCAGATGATTGGGGACAGAAATAAAGAGGAAAGTGCAAAAGACAGGAAAAAGAACATATGAAGATAAACGAATAAACCAAAATCTTTAAAAAAAAGGGACATATGAGAACAGCAGCATCATGCACAGAAACAATAAGCGATGGAAAATGAAACGTGATCAAAACCTCCTTTCACTGAAATATCAGAGATTGCTACCTGTAGTATTTGCAGGCAGTAAAACAGGGGGAAGGGACGGGATTGTACCTAACTGCTGACAGTCTCTTATGGTTTTATTTCACTCTGAAGAGGAAGGCGACCGGCTGTCGACAGGTGGGGATCAGCATCGGGGCAGCTGCACCCTTCACCAGGGTGTACCCGAAGGGCGAGCCCTGCTGCAGGGCAGGGCAGGCAGGGCAGGGGTGCATGGTGCAGCACACCGGGGCTGAAGACCTGGCTGGGGCCACTCAGAGCCTCACCCACGCGGGAGGACAGGCTGGCACCCCCACACCACGGGCTGCGATCTGCCGGGCCCACTCAGAGGAAAAAAACATCCATCAACAAGCAAGTGATATTTGCATTTGCAGTTCCCATTTCCATGTCCTGCTTTGCAGGTCAAGAGATGTACGAGTCCCTTATAGGGATCACAGTTATGATTAATCTGTTTAATGCAGAGTTAGCCCTTATCAGCTCCCAGGACTGACCTGGCCATTCCCAGCACAGCTGGAGATGTAGCTGCGGGGTGACGGGGACCTGTAACAGCTGGGTACGGGTAGGAGCTGCTGACATCCTTGGCATACACAGCCAGGACCTCCTAAGGGACATGAAGAAGGGACTGTGCATATATTGGGGGTGTCTTCCCCGTGATGTTTTCCTTCTGCTGCTGCATTTTCTGTGTGCGTGGAAGACCTCGCAACCAGGGATTTAGCTAACTGCTTTCATTGGGTAAATCATGAGTGTTAACTCAAAAATGGCTAGCTACGTGCAAAACAATACACTGTGAAATGCACTGACCAATGCATTTTCAATTAAAAGCTTGTTTAAAAAGCAAATAAGAGCCCTGATGGAATAAAACCGCAGCTCTGAGAGCAAGAGAGGACCCTGTGCACGCACCAAAGCGGTGTTGGTAGGACTCTGACTGCTCGTTCCCGTTGCGGCCGCAATCCCTGGGGCAGACTCAAACCCAGTGCCAGGGCCAGCGACTGTGCAGAATAGGGCCCGTAAGGCTGCGGGTCCTGCCCCGGGCAGCCGCAGCGATGTGCACCCAGCACCGCCCGCGCTGCAGCCCCAGCTCCACCTTGGGAAGATGAGCCCCGGCCAGGACAGGGCCGGAGAAGGTGGTGGTTTGGAAAATGACTGCCTGGTGCTGCTTTCACAGACGCCTGGCTCGTAAACCAGCGTTTCCAACAGCTCCTTCTACATTTCTTATGAAAATGCCCAAGGTTAAAAATTGCATAACTGGTTTGCTTTACCCAGCATAGCCCCCAATTTCGATCGAGTTCATCGCAGCTTTCTATTAGCTCAATTATTACAATCCATAATCAGTGCACTACAATGATTCAACTTGACTTTATGTGATGAGTATCTTGCCTTGTCATGTAACAGATTGTGTGTACGTTGTATTTCTCTAAGGACCATCTGACCTTAGATATTAAATAGAAACATACTAGACCAACTGAGAAACATTTAATACATACATTTATCCCCTTAGATGTATTAAAAATTCAGAGGAAAAATAAATATTTAAGATGGTAAAGTATGTTTACCAAATGTTTTAACAGCTGCCTTTAGAGACAAGGAAATGGAAATGAAATGATGGGTGTTTGTTTCACAGGGTAATGCTCGCAACATGCATTCAAGTATCCGTTAAAGTAAGTGTAACTGAAGGTAGTCTTAAAGGGAAGGCCAGTGGGGTGGGAGGGAAACCGCAGGAGCAAGGTCAAATAACGTGTCGAGAGAGTCTCTGCTCACATACAGCTTGGACCGTCAGAAAAATCAGTGGTTTGTTTCTWATCAAAATGTCTTCTCCAGCCAGGTCTGGGCAAACGCCCCTGCCTGAGCACCGTGGTGGGCAATTTGAGCCCTTTTTGCTGCTTTTGAACTGTCTGCAAAGGGACCACCTATTTTAGGAGCCACGCGGCGGCTGCGGCACTGAGGGAGGGTCCCGTCAGCGAGGAGCGTCTGTCCCTCCCTCCCTGTCCATCCCTCCCCGGCGGGGCTGCAGGYGGCCACGCACCGGGGACGGGGGGACGGAGGGACTCAACGATGCACAGACCCAGCTCCCCGAATTACGGAGGAAGACACAGGCTCGAAACCCAGTTTCTCATCCCTCTGCCGTCTGTCTGACTGCCTCATCATTTCCACCGGGGACTGGAAGAGGTGGGGTGGCATTTTGTCCTCCCCTCACGGGCTGTAACGACAAACCTATATCTTAACCTTTACCCCCCCCAGCATGACCACCTCAGCGCGCAGGTTTAGACAGCTTCAAGAAGAGGAGATGGAGGTAGCTGAAATATGGAGTGGCACGAGCAAACGGAGGGGGAGGTAGGGGAGGTAGGAACGCTCATTAAAAGGAAGAAAAGAAAAAGGGAGAGTGTATGAAATTCTGCAGCCCTAAACGGTAACTTATGCACCGATAATTTACATCTGCTTTACAGGTCTATTAGTTCAGCTATCTGTTAAAAACCTCATGCCCCAGCAACTGCTGCTTGCCACAGGAGTTAGGCTGTCTCYGAGCTGCCGTACCAAACACCTTCTTGAAGCGGCACAGGCAGATTTGCAGAGCTAATCCCCGCTGCAGCTGAGAACGGCAGAGAAACAACCACGCTGCCGCCCGCTCCCCTCTCACTTGCAATTTGACTCAGGCCGAATGTGCAACGTGACTGATGCTCAAAATTTGGAGGAAACTGTGGCAAGCACAGAGCATCACAGGTTAGCATGGAAAGGTGCAGCGAGTGCCTGGGCACACTATATCCAGACGCAGCTGATGCTATCAGTCTCGTGCCATCTGAATACTTAATCTGACAGTTTTATGAATGCAGTGAGCTTGCTCTGTCACGATATCGGAATCTGCTTGATCTCCAAAATGTCCCTGTCCCCAGGGACTGTGCTAGTATAATGCACAAGGGTTTGATCCTGGATTGCAGCAGGGAGCATCACAACCATGGCCCTTCCTGGCTGACGGGGCACTGCCAGGGCAGATGTTGCAGCAGCTGCGGGCTGAGGGATTTTGGGAGATAAACGGGGATGAATATGAACAGCTGGGTCTGATCCAAACACCACTGACATCAGGGCAAAGATCCCTGCTGCACCCAGTGGCCTTTGGAGCAAGTCCTCTCAGAGGAACAGGGTGAAGTAAACAACTAAAAAAAAAGAAAAAAACAACTTGCAATGATTCACTGCAAAATCTGACCATGGAAAGGTGTAGTGAAAGGGCTTATCTAGGAAATGCTGACAAGCAGCAGGATAGGACAGCCAAACAGTATTTGTGAATTTATTCTAGACTGGTATAGGAATATTTAATTTGGCTTGAAGCCACTGTAGCAAAATGATCATTATGATGCATTTAATCTAGTCCAATTTACCATGTCTTTCTAATTCATAGATCAATTCACAGAAACTTCCACCTGCAACTATGGCTTCAGAAGAAAAAATATATCAGCAATTAGTTAAAACAGGTTTGTTGTTCGGCAACTTGAGTCATTAAGAACCTGGAAATCCAGGATCATCAAACTTGCTGATTATAGCCAGTACTCAAAGAAGTCACAGCAGCTGGAATTTCAATCTACTTTTGGAAGTTATCTATTTTGGTATTTTGGTTTTTGGTTTTTTTTTTTTTTTTTTCTTCTCCTTACAAGCATCACAGCAACAACTTGGCACTTCTGTTTTCCTTATGTTTGTCTACAGAAAATAGTCATACACAGAAAGTGCGTTGCCGACACCTGGCTCCAAGGTGCAGTTAATGACTCAATATATACAGTCATCATGCATCAAGCAACCTTATGCACACCACAGTCCTTGCAAAAAGTCACTCCTAAGTGACAGGGATTCTGAATGTTTACATTCATTAGATTTATTTGAGAGCAACCCCCTGCATATTCATCTACACACTCTGTGCGGAAGGCTAAATCCACAACTGATATAACGCCTCTGAAACTAGCACAACAGGAGATAGGAAATTTCAGGAGATAGGAAATTTCATGACATTGCCTTTAAAAGCTGTGAAGGGAAGAACCTGCATTTTTACCTCTTGGCCCATTTCCATACTGCAAAGCTTTGTTGACTGAGCTTTGGCATCCACCATGACATTAAACATGGTGCATATTGATTGAGGGACTCGGAAATCTGTTGATCGGCTGGTTTTCTGCAGCTTTACTTCAAATGCAATCCTGGTTCTGTTAAGGAAAAGAGAAAGAGACGTTTCAGTTGTTTTTTAACATACTGAAGCTAATAATAATGTGAAACCGTACTGAGAAGAGTTCAACAAACCGGAAAGCCGAATGCTGCTGGGAGTGTTATAGTGCAATTGTTACAAATGTGCTTTTACTAAAAACGATTTTCCAGTTTAAAAAGAAACCCACACTATTTATAAAGTGTGCAACAGTTTCAGGGAAACTATGACTTTCTCATGCTTGATAAACAGTGTGATGATGTTACAAACAGCAGTGTCAATGTACACCTATAATTTGGTTGCATTAGCTGATTTATACCACAGACAAACAGCAAGCCTGACGCATTAAAGGAAGCTTCTATTGCTCCATGATATCAATTACAAATAACAGAAGCTCATTCATCGCTTGACTGAAAGGACATTGCCAGATCATTGCATTCTTAGGTCTACATGATTTTATTTGCTTGCTGAAAGTTCCTAATTGTCTCATAAGTTCACAGAAGTAGTTTCCCTGAAGCATACATACTCACCAGCATACACCTGCAAAATGTGCACGGGCGCAGTCATGCACACATGAACACACCCATCGCATGAGCCCGCACCTCACTGCTCTCCTGAGGTTTCACTGAGCTCAAATTTGACATCCCTGGCAGTTACAAACCATGTTACACCAAGAGCTTTGTTGGGCCAAAGACTACAGGATTTGATCCTGTGTTGTATTTTAAAATACCGAGGCATCTGTGACTCTAACATGGGGAATACTCTGCAGTACGGTGGGCATTGCCTTGCCTTTCTTTGGAGCCCCTCTGAAGATTCCTGAGGTACTTCACTAATCTAACCTCACACAGAACAATTATCACATCAGACAGAATCTGCCAACAAATTAACATAGGAGCTTCAATTTAGAAATAACAAATAATATCAGCTGCAGCTCAGGAATAACTCTGATCTTGAAAGATCCCCCAAGGGTTATGCAAATGAAAACTCATTTACAAATGTGAAACTCCCGTTCTTGGGATGAGATCTGAGCTGGTACATAGGTCCTCCTGCCCGGATTTATTAGCGAAACAGGCCTTCCTTGCAAGGGTTGCTTTCCTGACAGCACCGAAATACAACCAAGTGCGGAAAGCGGGGTGGCTCCTCCATGGTATTCAACAGTTCAGAGACAGACGCGAAGAAAAATGTTGTGTCAAACTGAAATTGCTAAAGAAACCTTAGCCAGGCCCTGTTTGCAGGTGATATAAATAGGGAAGGCAGCATATTGGTTTACATCAGCAGTGGCATTTGAACTGATTTAATTACCAGTGCCAGATTTAGCCTGGACTCGGGGACTAGAATCTTGATAATTACTGAAAGGACCCAAAGTGACTGGGATTTTCCATCTCCTCGCAGAGATGAGCATGTTCCTACTTACTTATGCTCAGAACCATTATATATAGTTATACCATTACAAGCTGGGCCAGGTTTTTACAGAGGGGCAACATATTTGTAGAAAGGTTGAAGCAGTTGGAAAAAAACCCCCATCTTTCAGGCACACAAGCCCTTCTTCAGATGTACCTGGAAACTTGCTTATTTTTCCCAGTTATCTCAGCTCAGCTAACCTGGTCTGATTTCTGTAGAACATCGCAGCTATAACTGCACTGCAGGTGTAGCAAAGGTGCCTTGGTTCCAATTTTTAAAAAAAAAAAAAAAAAAAAAAGAAAATAAGTGTTTTGCTGGTGGTATAAGTGTTTTGCTGGTGGTGCTGGGGGGCAGAGCAGGGAGCAGAGCTCCAGCACTGGCTTTGCTCCTAAAGGACAGTCTGACAACTGGAGGACTACTGAAGCTCGGTGTTCGTGCCAGCCAAAGGACCAAAGACGAGCTGCTGAAATAAACGGGGACTTGCTCAATGCCAAAGACATCATGACCATCTCATTGCACTTAAAATGGACTGGGTTTTATTCCAGAGCAAGCCTTGAGCTGTCTGCCTTCCAGCGGGCAAGTCTCCTGCCTACATCTTGGGGACCGAACGTGCCTTCTCCTATGGTGACGTTGCATATCCAGACTGTGAGGAACACACGAACAATAAATGCCACGCTCACACTTGCAGAGTGACCAGGCAATTGTGGTACAGTACAGCCACATCACACATTGCAGCTAACATTAGCATCTGCCAGCTGTATTTGGCACCCATTTTTCCTCTGATTTGTCTCTTTGTCTATTAATTTCTGCACAATGGAATGCAAAGTTCATTTCTTCCTCCTGCCTCATCACCTCTGATGCCAAATAGACATAAATTACTGCAGAAAGKTTGGAAATTTAACCTTAACATTTTGTTTTCAAAATGACAGCTGCCTGTATGTTTAAAAGTTTTTTAAGGAAACCTCTCTGTTTTGGAAGATCTGCAGGTGAGTGTCCTACAATGTGGCTGATGATACAACAGCTTTTCTCAGTTGACATCAGATGTGAAGCCTGTGTGCCAAGCTACACAATATCCCCTTTCTGGGATCACTTTTTTGCTTGTTTTTTCATGGATCTGTGTTTTTTTAGATGGGTGCTGGGATCTTACTTAGGGCTATGCCTTCAGCAGTCAACCCTGCCAACACCAAACTGCATTTATAAAGACTTGACCTGACGTGCGGCACCGAAATTAAGTAACATCCCATACAGCTTGAAAGAATGGGTAATTTATTGCCTTATTGTGAATATGCACTCTCCAGAGCCTCAACAGAGAAGTGCTTGCTTCGGAGAGTCCACAATTCACAGCAACAGGGTGGCTTTCCACCACGCGGGTGCTGGGCAGAGGTGAGCTGGGGTCACTAATAAATGGTGGTTGAAGTGAAGCTTCATTGATAATAAGACAGAAAAAAAACATTGCATCCTGTGAGCTCCTATGAGAAACATGACTAGTTCGCTCGTGGGCACGTACCTTTTCACGCAGGACTCAATCATGTCACTCGCCATAAGCTTCAAGCGTTGCTCTAAGTGTTTTCCGAACTCCTCCTCAGGCCAGTGCAAATCCCGAATGAAGGTCTGTAGGGCATCAAGTTTCCAGAACAGATCTTCCGAGGTGCCTGATCCATTGCTGGCAGGGCAAAATGAGAACAAAAGTCATAAGTGGCATCAGGCTCTTTGTAACCTGATGTGGAGACCATTCCTGCAACAAGTGTAGAGCAGACAGTAGTTTCATACACAGGACAACGCTGGCAATCTCCACCATCAGGATTTTGAGTTTTACCATACAGTTGCCTAATCTACCTTGCTGTCATCACCCACAAAACTTTCCAGACCAGATGAGTAAGACAACATTATGAGTTACACATATTAACAGGAAGAATGTGTGTATGGTAAAAATCAGCCTTAGTTAATAACCACATTAATGTATGTGATTATTAAGAATTAAGGCCAGAAATTGTGGTAGAAAATCCTCGATCAATAATAACTGCCATACTAGACTGTATGCAGTTATTAAGATTCAGGGTTTCATGCAACTCTCCCCCCTCCAAATTGTTATCTTGAGTTTGCCTTGTTCCCCCAGTGAGGCCCCGTTTCCAAGTAAGGGACAGTGCTAACAAGTGGTGAGCGAGGACACGCTTTATCTCTTGAACAGCTGAAAAAAAATCGGGGTAAGTCAATTGAGCTAAGGGCACTAGACATCTCATATCCAGGAGTTTTGGCAGGATTGACCGCTGCACCTTTTCACAGATCTGCCTCTTGCAAAGGCATCTATAGGACAACAAATTTCCATTTTTTTAAAATTTATTTTGCAACATCTTTGGTCTGTCACAAAACTCTGAATTTCTCTCCCAAGCGTATATTCTCGTACCCACACCCCTGCCCAGATGGAAGTCTTTGGTCCTGCAGTGTGTAGCTACACCGTCTCTTTTCACAGTAGAATTATATCTCAAACCTCCACTTACAGAATAAAAATACAGAACTGGATTGCGCTCTGTTTGTGCAGAGAAATTTATGCATCCATAACCCTTTTCTCTCCCTCTCTCCTTCTCCCTCACTTTTTTTTCAGAACAATTACCAAGGGAGCTTCAAGAGTTTCAACCCCCTCCTCGCATACCACTAATGCTAACACGGTAATTTATAAGATATTTAACACACCATGCATTACCACTTGTGCTGACATCATCTATAGAAACAGATGAGGGAGGGTGTTTCTATTGTGACAGATGCCAGCTGCATTGAGTTAATGCTAGAGGAGATCRGAGCTAATGCATACACGGCTACTGCAAGGTGAGAACCGTAGTCCCAACATGCTAGAGGGGTCCTGCGGGGTCCTGGGCTAACAGAGTTAACGAGATAAAGAATGAATCGGCTCGGTTGTAGGAGAAACGTATCTGACACTAAGCAACAGGTAACATGTCCTTGATGGAGGGGAAGGGTGAGTAAAAGGAAACCAGGGAGATGAAAAGATAAAGAATCAGGCATTTCCTTTAACCAGGGCACCAGTTTGTACAACAGTCTCAAGTGTTCATCTACTGCCAGTTTTTAGTTGTTCCTGGTTCAAACCTGTGCTTGGGTATAAATGAGCTTTAACAGTCTAAACCCAGTTTTGGAATGGCATGAATTTATGTTTTAAATGATTAAATACGTACAAATACAATAACTGGTATTTACTACAGCAATATTATGACATCCATTTGGTTTCAAAATTTTAGAAGTATTATTCTTGGTCTTTTTCTCACTTTTGATTAGGGCTCCATGCAAGTAAACAATATAGTATATTCATTTCCAAGATGCACTGTTAATATTTTGCTTGTGAGCACTGCAATTACTCTAATCACGCAGGCAGCTTGCAATATACCATTGATGCTCAAGCGTTTTCAGAGGGATTATCCAATTTTATGTCATGACATGATTCTTATCTTTTCAAGGGCGATACCACAAAGCATGCACAGAGAAAGATTAAAACTGTCAAGTACTCTTTACAGACAACTGCCTAAGCTAGCCTTTAATATAGCTATCTTAGCATGAATATGAGTTGTATAGCTTTGAAACATAAACGACCGTGCTAATATTTAAAAAGTTTTTAAAATCTATTAAAAAATCTAACATCAGTGTTTGCTTTACTGTGGTTCGTTACCACTGCTCTGCAATACAGCCTGCGTGAGGCTGATGGCAGAGGCATTTTGGTGGACTCCAGGTGTAGATGTAATCGAGGGTGTTTCAGTAACAGTGAAGGGGGTAGTTCTGGGGGGCTTCCTCAGCTATCTTTTAAGTGAGAAGGTAGGGAAAAAGCAACACATCTGTGTAGTGCTGGCTGAGACCATCCTATGCCAACCCTAAATAATCCTCTAGGAATTTGGATGGAGAACTGGCAAGATCTCAGTTCCTGTGCTAGGACATCTCGGGAGATGAGCTACCTCAAACGCCGAGATTCGGGTTTAGCCCACTGTGTACCACCCTCCACACTGCTTGGTGGCTGGGACTTTTAAGGGAAATCTGCTATAAAAACAGAAGTTGCCTAATCTGTGCTCAGCCAAGGATTT
This sequence comes from Phoebastria nigripes, assembly GCA_035582835.1. NCBI lineage: Eukaryota > Metazoa > Chordata > Aves > Procellariiformes > Diomedeidae > Phoebastria > Phoebastria nigripes. The sequence continues at coordinate 1,191,602 of JAYKAV010002331.1, read as the reverse complement.
GCGGTACGTACCCCCTGAGCTCCACTCGTGCACCCTGGGATGCTCAGACAGGGACCTGGGAGCACAAGGCTCCTACAGATTGACTGCTTTGACACCGTGCCCGATTTTCCAGGCCATAATCTAAAGCTCACACTGAAAATATCTTTCTTTAGTTGGTCGTGGCATTATTCGGGCTGTAATGATGGCTATGGAGCTTTAATTGCTCTCTGGGGCCTCCCCCAACATCAATAAGAATTGTTGCAGGGTGTTCCTCTTTCAGTTTCATCAAAATCAAGACAAAAATTATTATCTGGGAATGCGGAGCTTCCATTAAATAAAATTCACTTTTAGATCTACATCTGGTCCACAGAAATTGGTTGACTAGCATTGAAATTGGTTCATCTTCTCTTTTGGACAAAACTCTTTGCTGAGACACATAATGTCACATTAAAAGCTCTGTGGTTCATATGTTGTTCCGACCATGTCCCATTGTCGACAGCTATTTTGTAAAGTAAGATACTTGCTCAAACTTGCAGTGGGAGTAAGACAAATTTTCAAGATTTTTACAAAAAAACCCCTCAAAAGACACATGCCAGAAATTCACTAGTGTCTCATTCAGAAAATGTCTAATTAACTGTATCACTCTTTAAAGTTTTCTATAATGCACAGAAACAAACAATACATATCCATGCCAAGATTACTTTAAATTTAAATGAGATCTAATTTGAACTGAATACACACTCAGAATCATAAATAGCAGCCATCCATGACGGTGCAGAAAAGCTAGGCATTTGTGGGATGCCTAGTGGGATGTTAACTGGTAGATTTGGTACTTTAGGGAGATTCACATTTGGTAGATTCACATTGGGCAGATTACTTGTTAAACTCCTGTGGAAGAAACAGACAGAAAGAAAAAATACCATAACAGTGACAATGCAGATGTGGCAGAAGCACGTGACACTCATAAACAAATCTGCAAAGTTCACAGCACGAGGACAGTTAAAAAACTAAAGCAAAACATTTCAGAAAGAAGCATGAGTATGGAAGCTTAAGTGTACTGGGTTTGCAGTCTGTAATAAAAAGCAAGTTACTTAAAAAAAAAAACAGAATGAAAAGAAGAAGAATCACAAAGTAGCAAATTAACAGAGTACTCAAACACCCACAGAAAATAACTCCACCTTCGAGTCCTGATACCATTTCAGAGTGCAGAGAGCAGCATTTCCTCGGAAAAATCTCTCTCGTAAGGAAGTGAGTCTCAGTTCTTACACACTCAGTTAGGCTGGATGAAAGAGCTAAACTAAGAGATCTACTAGAGAATTGGGATTCAAAATAATAAATAGAGAGTTTGAAATTCCAGCCCTGCAGAAGTCCCTAAGTTTTTCTTGCCACCAAATTCAATGGAGTCAGGATTTCACTCCAAAACCTCTCTGTTTATTTTGTACTCTACAAATAACAAAGATGTGCTAATCTGGAGCAATGAAATGCTGAACCACAAGGTTCTTCCTCAGTGAAGACTCGTGCCCTGATCCTGCCCTTGCATGCCTGGGTGCAGAGAAAATGGGTCCTGCAGGTTGCCCAGCTCTACATATGTGCACTGTGAATGAATTGCACTTAATAAATCCAGGAGTGGTATGTGACTATTTCTTGGCTGGAAATGGACCATGGGGTGATTAAGACATTCAAAAGTTAATTTACGAAGCACGTGTACTTGGGCATCATGACTTCAATAAATATTTTCAGACATGCAACTGCTATGCAAATAGAGATCTTTTAAAATTGGGCTAGTGTATTAATTTAATGCGATGTACTCTCCTGAAACAATGTGCAGTGTAACCGCATGCCCAAAGTTTGCAAAACACCCTGACGTATTTTAGTGTGCTGGGTCTCTAGATGTTATAATTGGTCTAATTCTGTTTTAATGAGTATCTCATCACAGTTATATTTTACATGCAAAATAAAAATGTCATGGGATTTGGGAATCAGCAAAAGATAGAACTCAATTACCCAACTCCCATGTTTCCTGGCTCTCAGAAAAGAAGCCAGTTTCAGAGGTAGATCTTGTTTCTGCCTTAATCCAGTAATGCTGTATGGCGCGCTGGGACACAATCCATAGATGGTTTTACAGTCCCATTTGAGGAAGAAAACCAGATCCTTTGACACCATTTTCACCGGATCATTATTTGGGCTCAGTGAAAATGGAATCAGGACTTCAGGATTTCAGCTTCACCCTGCACTGCTGAAGCTACTGGAAGCTTTTCTATTGATGTGCACGGACACAGCTTCAGCGTTCAAAGTTCCCTGCTCTCAGTGACCGCACCAGGACATGCCACCTTAGGAGGGCTCTCCCATTCCCCTGGATTAAATTAGTTACTGTACAGGCAGCATTATCTGGACTCTTGGAAAACTATCAAATTATACACTATGTCTTTCAAGGCATATTAAAATCTTAGCAACTTCCTTGAGTCATATTTTGAACTCCAGTTCTTACTGGAGGTTTTATATATCAAAAACTAAAGTAATGGAATTGAGCTGGCTATACTGAATAAATGTTTCCTAACGCAACAGAAGATTTGAACCACATCTCTGCTAGAGCTCAGCTTGTCATTGGTGGCAAGTCCTAGGGAATAGACTTTACCCTCATTCTCCCTTTGTGAATAAAATCCCTTGTTGGGGAGGAAAACCACAATCCAAAGTCTTTTTCTAGTGAAAAAAAAAAAGTATGTTCTTGTTTTCTTTTGTTTCTATGACTCTTAGTAGATTTGACATCACGCTATCTGCTTGTTCTCTTTGTTAGGCAGTAAGCAGATATGAGAATTTACTAATGTAACAAAGCTGTCCATTGTTTCCATTCATACTGTATCTGCTATTAAGATGATATGATTATTGAATGAGACACAGACTCCATAGTGATTGAGAGAGTGTTAAATCTTCAGAAATGGCAGTGCATGTGGTTAGATACTGATATGGAATAAATAAAGAAATACCAAGAGGTGGACAACATATAAATGTATAAGGAAAAGCAACTTAAATAACTTAGCCAGATGGTAAATACATAAATCAGAGGACCTTTGGTTTTAATATTAAAATTCAAGAAGTGACAGTGTTATATTAATAAAAACACTGTATTAATAAAATATGACTTCTAGAGTAAACAGTATACTATATTCACACGGAAACATATTTCTTTTATACAACACATTATTTTGCTGATGCAAGGATATGTTGCAAGAATAAGTTAGTACTCTTAAAACAAAACAAAACAGCAAAATAATGGAGTATATTATGTTAACATACAGTAACTAATTTTAAAAATATTCTCCTGAATTGACATGCACAGTTTTGCAGGTTCAACCGATCTAATTATCTGACTAACAGTTGCAGTGAGACCTGTAAAAAATGATTAATATTACCAACAAATGTTCCAGCCTGCAGTTGCTCAGACCATAAAACTACAGGTCCAAGATGAGAAACTGTTTCTAGAAGCCAGCCATGCCTATTTAATATAGATGGCTAAATATAACCTCAGCCATCAGGCAGGGAATGTGGGCATTTGCATCAACAAGATGAGGGCTGTCTGATTTAAGACGACTCAGCTTCAGGACTGGATCCTGATATGTTTGATAAAAGACGCACGCTCTGGAGCTGTACTGCTTGTTTTCTTGGCTTCTTCTGATTCACCCCCATTTGTGTCTGGTAGCTGTGTAAATGGCTTTCACCTGTACTGTCTGCTGGGGAATTCTCAGTGCAAACAGACTGGCAACATACCCCTGGACAACATCCCAACGCTCACACTGTACTGTAGCACCGATCACAGAAAACAAGTCCAATTGCACAGGGGCTGCTCCTGTAGAGCTGCCCTAGTACTGAAAGGAGGTGGAAAAATCACAGTACTTTTACTGAGTTGTCTCCTGGCTTCAGAATAGAGCTAAACGAGAGCCTTGTCCATACTTAAATGCTCAGTTCATATGGGATGACTGAAATGATTTAGTGATGGAAGATGCAAACGCCTGTCTCTTCCATCACTATAAATGCATACAACCTTACTGCCTAGGCTGAGCAAATGCTCAAGAGCAAATCTTTTCACAAAAGCCTTGATGTGAAGCAAAGAGCTTGATAGTGAAGTAGGCAGTCAAATCTGTGCTCTTCCTCTGACTGACACCCAGAATAGTAACAAAAATACTCATTTTCACTACAAGGGTGCTTCTTTTAAGGGGAAACATTTTTCACTAGCATTTTGTAGTAGTACAACCTTATAAAATGATTAGTATAATCATACTGTTCAAGTTCTTACATTTATATTAATGATACATTTAAAAATAGTTTGCAAAGGGTTAGTAAGCAATTAATAGATGCTAAAGCCAGGACTACAGTGCRGTAGAGACAGCCATAGGTCAATGAGTAACGTCCTAGTCAAGCAATTGAAACTGGTTGTCATTGCACCGGCTTTAGCATTTGCTCAAAAAGATCTTTTAACACAGACACACACACAGAGACGCACACACACACGTACGTGTCTGCTGGCTGCAAGATAAATCAGCGTTCTCTGAGAAGCTAGCATGAAAAAAAACCCATTGCAAACCCTACTTTTCCAAGACCTCTCAACTCACCAGAGAACAGACCTACTCTGTATCCTCCGTATTTGGATGACTGTGCGAAGGACAAGTGTTTCACATTTCTCTGCGTGGATTCATACAAGCACACCAGCTGCTCTAGCTATAGGGCACGGACCCCCTGCAAATTCAGCAGCTCTGCAGAGGCAGATTACATAGCCCTCATGAGCACATTACATCGATGCTTCCCCCCACCATGTTTTCAATACTTAACAGTATCTTTCTCACTGTTTGTGATTTCTATACCTAACTCCTTGTAGCATAAGGTGCAGAGTATTCAGCAATGAAAATAGAAGAAATACATGCTTGCAAACTGCCATCTGGTCAGGTTATGGAGGGCTACATATTTCAGCCTTCATTGCAAGCACGAGCATAGAGAAACCCTTTCAAAAGACTCTGTGTTGTGGAATAATTTCTTGGTTGACAGGAGATAATGAGATTTCCTTCTCACAATTCACTGTAGAGATCCAAAGCAGGACAACAGTAAGTTCGGTAGAACGGACAGCCATGATGATTACCTTTTCTGGCCAACCTGAAGGCCTTTCTTCAGAGCAGAGGAAAGCCATGGAAAAACATACTGCAGTGTTCCCAATTCCCAAAAAGCTCTGCTGGAGAGGCGGCAATGGAAGGCCATGACTTGGATGGGAATTGGCTGGTCCAAACTATTTGAGAATCAATGGCCAAAAATTCAACTGTGGTGCAGTATGGACATGTGGGGAGAGAAGGAGGTAGATACATGAGGGCAAATCAAACAAGTCTCTGACCTGAGTTTTTCTTCAAGTTCACTGTTGATCAGACAAAGAGGAGCAGGTGGTCTGCCCAGGAGGCAAAAGATGAAGATGCCTTAACATTTCATTCTGAACAGTGCATCCAAACTGTCATAAGATCCTAGGAAAGACACCCCTCTTTTCCCTTACGCGGTATGTGCCACCCTCTGTGCATTTGCTGGTATCTTCCTTTGCCGGGTCACATCGCATTAAGCCAGCATTTGCAACTCGCATTTTTGTGTGTGAGACACAAGAACAAAATACCAACTAGTGAAAAAAAAAACACCCGGGTTGTATCTTTTCACCAGACAGACACAAGCTTCTTGTGAAAGGCACCCACTTCCCTGCTGAAAGAAATCTTCTAAATACCCAAGTCTGTAAGACAGAGAGTCCATCCTGGGCTTTCGCGTGAAACTGCAACGCTCAAAGCACTCTGTAACTGGAACTCCAGAAGGGAATAACCATTACAAGAGAACTAAGAAAAGATCTTTTATAACTATCAAAGATAACTTGAAAATGATAGATAATGGCATACCCAGGGATAAAGCATTTTGACAGGCAAGTACCACAGCCAAGTACTTATGGACATCTATAGTTAAGCCACAGAAGTCATTAAAAGCCAAAATGATGTCAGCTTCTGACAAAAGAAAAAAGCAGAATGAATTGCTTATTCTTGAATTCCAATGAATTGCTTGACTGAGGCGGACAGGTACACAGAGTTAACTGCCTCTGTTTCATAACAGACAAGGAAATACAAACATATTCATTACTAAAGCAGAGCTCTGAAACTAAAGTTAATGCTAACTTCAAAGTGCAATTCTGCTTGAAGGAGTGGCTGTAAAAATGGCATTCTCCTACTCGAAAGATCTATTTCTTGTATGTTTTCTGGGTCACATCTGCTTATTTGAAACAAGATTTTTTAGGATTTTTAATCCTGTTAGCCTGCAGACCAAAGACAGCAAATGGAAAGTGAGAGAGAATCCTGAATGCCAGCCACTTAACCCCACTCAAAACAGAGGGGATGATCAGGTGTCAAGAAAAGGCCTGAGATTTGGCAGGCAGAATCTTTACGGATGCTGAGGATGCACAAGAAAGAAAGGAAAAAACCTGGGTACTCAGACTCCAGGTTGCATATGGGAGGCTGGCTGCCGAACAAAATCTCTTTTCCTTGTAAACGGAACATATTTGGTGTGAAAAGCCCTGAAAGACCACACGTTCTTTTATACAGCAACCTCTGAGAGTGCAGTGCCACTTAACTTTGCCTAGAGAATCACAAAAAAAGCAGGGAAAATAGTCTTTCCAGAGGTCACCTGGTCCGAATCCCCTGTATGAGCCACCATCAGACTCATGCTGTTTGCAAAGGGTCGATCTTTCTCTTTTAATACCTTCACTAGAAGGAAAAGTCAGTTTTTTTCCTTTGTAGGATCTGACTTGGCTTTTTAGAGCAAGCATGACAGGGTTCAGCAATGCTTCAAAACCTGTGAAATAACAAGAGTAATCCAAAGCACATGCCACATTTTTATCATTCGCCAGCTCTTGAGTTCAATTTGGGTTTCTCTCAGGCTACTCATTTCTTGCTGGTAAATTCCTAGTTCTCCAAATTCAATAACTGATTCTGCTTGAATCATCTCGCCTGTGTTTCACTATCGTTTCTGCATGCCTAATCCTACAGGCAAGGGAGCTGGGACCCGGCAGAGCTGCCCTGGGACACGGGGACACGTGCAGCCATCAGCCGCCGGGCTGATGCGAGAAGCACAACGCTGCACTATGCCTCCTCRGGGTGGGTGGAAAAAATGAGTATTGGGAAGAATAAGTACAGCAATGACTCACACAGGTTATAGGGCTGGACTGAACACAGTGAAGAGAGGTTTTTTGTTCTGAAAAGGAGCTATTTGAGTTCAAAAGCAGCATTGGAAAAGGCTTTTTAGAACGGGATCCAAAAAGCCATGCCAGCTAAGAAGGTTTTCACATTTTCATGCTTCCATGTCCAAAGGCACACGGTCCAAACTGAGGCAGCAATGCATTTCAAAAAGTAAATACCATTTCCCTCATTAACTTGAAAACCCTGAAGACATCAGGCTTTCTATTTTTAGCATTAAACTAGAAAATCTAAAGCACTTTCTGCATGTCCAGTCTAATGTTTGCTAATTCATCTCTGTATGAATCTCCATCCATTTGCACCCAAATTCCGATTGTATCAAAGGAGGTTTCCTTACTTTACTGGCTCCCATGACTCCCGCTCAAAGCCCCTGTGAATTGACTGTGCAATTGAGGACTCCATCAGATCGACATATCTAACAACAAGTGGAGCAAACAGGTCTTGGAGGTGTTTGTGGAATTTTCCATTGCACAAATTATCTAGAATAGATAAATAAAAGTATAGTAAGACACTACTGTTACTAAAACCTCTGTAACAAACCACAGCGTGGCACTTCATTACACAACAAATTTGTCAGCGAACAGGAAGAAACTTCAAGAACATAACAGGAGCTGGCATCAGGCACCAATGTTCACGACAAAGACAGCAGGAATGGCTTCTTACTCCAAACAAATAAACAGACAATGAATCKTCATTTCCATTAATGTCAAACTTACAAATACATTATTACTTCCTATGAACAAAATGGATGTAAGAAATACAGCCTGGCAAACATTATGGCTTTTGCAGGTAGGAGAATAATTTCTTTGGTTATGCACCACCATGATGCTGGAAATTGCTCTCTGAGGATGGGTCCCTGGCTTTTTTATGTGGTCATAGAAACCTAAGTGGGGCCCTGGTCCGGGACCTAATTGAAGGCAATGCCAATTCTGCCACCAGCTCCCTGGGGAGCGGCAGGACCACTGGGGACAGTGCCAAATCCTCACGGGTTTTGAAGGCATGGGCCCACATGCTTTGGAGAAGAGCCTTATTTCACAAAGCATTATTCTTCTGAACTATTCCTGCTTCCATTTACTTTAATATTTTCCTCCCTTCAATAAAATCTTTTAAAGCAGGGACTGGTTTACTCCATGTTAAATAAATGCAGTACACACATATAAAACGATACACACATTTAATGACAGTGAGATAGAGTACCTAATTCCCTGCTTATCAGGCAGCCATTACCAAGAGACTTGAGAAGATGAAGCAAAATAAAAGCTCAACTTCTCACCTTCAACTCAGGCATTTGATTTAAGGGGTGTCTGTGTACTTTTTTTCTAGTGGAAATGGAACAAAATCAAGCTGATGCTAAAAGAGTATGTACTGTAAATCTCTAACCATCCCAGTTCTCTGTGCAGTACAGAGAGGCTGAAAGTATTATCAGTAACCTGAGCTGCCCACTGAAAAAGAAATGATCAAAATACAATACATACAGTCACTACGGAGGGAATCGTTTAGAAGCTGAAAGAGCGGAAAGCTGTCCCAGGTGTCTGGGGGTTGCACCTCTAACGCAGCATCCATATCCACTGCAAACAGTGACAGGAAGGTCTCCGCGTGCTCAACCATTAAGTCTGACCACCAAGCAAAGGCCTTCAGAGTTGGTAGAAAAAGATAATAAAGAAGTATATTAGTTCTAATAAAGCACAGGGAAAGATGTTAGGCCACATATCCCCCCCAAAAATGTGCATCCCATGGAAACTACCTTTATTGTAAAGAGAACAGTGCTTTAAAGTGCTAGCCTGCACAGACAGTGCTAATCACAGGAATTAGGCACCGCTATTTTAATACAAAGGTTTCCTGTAGAGGATCTATTCAGAGCTCCACCGTAGACACGCAGCTGTAATGTGGCAGAGAAGGTTTTGTCTGTTCAATTTACAATAAATGACTTCATTCATCTTTAATTATGCTAATTATCATAAAAATCAACTAATTCTTATTCTAAAGTAGAGAAATTTGGGAGTTTCTTCACTGTGCTTGTGGGTTTTCTCCTGTGTTTTTCAACAGTTTAAATTTTATTTGGATTCACTACTTCTATTTGTCTTGAAAAACTAGAAGCCTAAGACATTAAAATCTGTCCTAAATCACTCACACTCTCCTTTAGAGATATTTCAAGCATCACCAATAAAAGTTATTACAGCACTGTTCATTTTACATGGTTAGCTATACACATCCATAGAAACACACTACCACCTTCATAATGCTACTGATTAGGAAACCGATCACAAAGCTCTATTATCAACATGCCAAGATAAAAAAAAATATCTACGGCAAGCCTATATTTTCACAGAGGCAGGAAAAAAATATATCTAAACTTGAAAACCAAAAAATATCAGTGAAGTAACTCATTCTCATGCACATGGGTCCTTAAAATTCACTGTACGGGCTCTCTGACGTGACATTCACATCATACATGGCTCAGATGTGAATGCTGCAAACGCATGCATGCGTGTTTAGTAATCACTTCTGGCTGGGAACATGCAATATGAGAAGTGCTGTCGTTAGGACCATGTGCTGTCATTTTGAAGTGATAGGAAATTACTTAAAGGAYCTAAGAAACAGCTTTCTGGCACTTTGCAAGAAAAAGAAACCTCTAGCATAGGCACAAGACTGGAGATGAAACGGAAAAGACTGGGAATAGATGAATCAGTTCGAAGAGGAATTGCCAGTCAGGGAGGAGTATTTTTTGCGGATTTTAGCAGACATGAATAAGCAGAATGGACTTGCACTTTCTCAGGGTTCAGTTTTGATTCACTGATGAAGAACTGCACTGATGTGCAGAGCACAACTCCAGCTGCTGGTTCACTCAGCCATGGAGAGGGAGCAGTGCCCCAAAACCAGGTTACTGCCATGGACCCCTTCAATTCTTCATATTTTGGTCTGACTTCTCAGCTGCCAGTGATATTGGCAGGGGGTCTTTGGGACTATTTCCACTCCTTCGTTCCCCCAAAATATAGAGCAGACTGACATTGCCCTGCTACTATTCCGTGAGTTGATATACAACTGGTGTGAAGACATGGATAGGTTGGACGTGGCATTGGGCGTTATGCGCCCAGAGCACATCCAAGATGTAAAACAACCAAAATAACCAAATAATCCCCAAACTAATCTTAGTATTGGGCCCGCCCTGTCATCGGGGTGAAGATGTGGATGAGGTGGGCTGTGCCATGAAGGCACGGCTTCGGTGCGCCCAGCGGCAGGCTGGGCAAATGCTGTGCCTGGAGCAGCAACACCAGCAGGTCACAGTGTCCCTGTGGTCACGGCGTGGGGACAAGGCGGCTACACTGGGCTTCTTCGCCCACAAACTGTCCCCAGCCCCACGCACATGGAGGAAGCCGTCGGGCACCGCTGCAGCAACACCTGCCCTGGGGTGCTTGGAAAGCTCAGGGGCAGCGGTGATGGTGGCCCTGGGCATTTGCAGGGTTGTTACTCTGGAAAAGCCAAAACTGGAGCGAGGGAGTCCAGAGGGCTGAGCGAGGGCTGAGCACACGTGGCAATGCTCTTCAGCTCTTCCTCCCACCTCCGGCGCCAGTGTCCAACCGAGCGTGTGGCTGGATGCCTGGGAGTGCTGCCTCGGGCAGTGTTGCACCACTGCAAAACCACACAGGAACCGAAAACATCAAGACTCAGGTCTGCTCCCGATGCCCACTCAAACCTTCTCCCCAAAGCGCAGGTGGCAAACAAGCGGATGCTGAGCAATGGGGCTGCGGAAGGTCCTCTTAAAATTAGCAGCGCTCGTCTGTGGTTTTCAAGAATGCCAGGGCTGTCCGTGCACTGATGTGGTTTCTCTGGCTGTGCCTCTGCCTGCCAAGAGCCTGCCACGCTGTGTCCCTATCAGATGCTGCCCACAGGTCTGCGGGCAAAGAGCGATCGCTACGAAGGACCAACTGCAATCGGCATTTGGGGGGTAGGGAAAAGAGGGGAGGCCAAAGAATATCCTCTGCAGCAAATCCCAACATAAACGCTTCAGAGTCCTGCAATAAAAACCTGCTTCCATGAAAAAGGAAAAAAAAAAAAAGCTATTTTTAAGAGAAATTATGAAGAAAAGCATGTGATCATTTGTAGAAAAAAAATATGCCCAAACCAGTCACAGTTTCCCTTTTGCTTGAAAAGTCAAATTTTAGCTCCGTAAGTCTCTAACTTATGTCAGGATCCTCAACCCCCTCCTCCCTAGTCTCGGTGAGCAGGACCTTCCTGCGGTGGGAGCAGTAACACCGTACTTTGAAAATCTCCTTCAAGATGGTAACATTTCATTTATTTACCATCTACTTACCTGCTTTGCTTAAAACACAATGTAAAGGGAAAAAAAAAGTGTGCTTTCTAGCCAAACACACCTATTATTGTATATTTTACACATGGATACACATGTATATATGTATGACCTCAAGGAGTTAAAATACATATATACATATACACATACGTATACATAGAGAGAGAAAACACAAGTTTAAAAATAGGTGAATGGCATCGTCTCTGGCATTTGTCATCAGTCATCCAGAGGAAGGGAAAGGGAGCTGGGAGACATCTGATGGGAGAGATGACACAATGACAGAGACCTCCCGCTCTCACAGATTACAGTCGTAGGCACGCGGTTTCTGCTGCATTTCTGCCTGCGCTGCTTTGCTTCTCTCTTATGGGTAAGACAAACCCAACTGACTAGACACGGTACTTCTGTTGTAACGTTTTTTGAATATTTTCCATGCTCTGAGTATTATTTTCTGGGTTATCATTAGCAAGTCTGCCTGGATGTCCATGTGGGGAAAAAAGGGGCACGTTTTAATTGCAAAAACTGTTGGTTTTCAGTAAATTAAGGCATTTCTTCAGTAAGTGGTGCCATTTAATTTTCTGCTGAACATCCAAAGCAGACCAAAGAGTCGCACCTCGCACGCTGAACCTTCTCCAGGTGAATGGACAACATGTCAAAAAAAMCTCACCTGGAATAATTCGGAAAAAAAAAAGTGCAATACCTCAGCAATTCTCATTGCACAGCGAGAGCATAATGTGGCTACAATGCATAATAAAAATCAGTGATAAACCACCCAGCCTCTTCTCTCTCTTCCTTTGGGTGCAATTCAAAGTGTGCAGAGAGCTGGCCAACTGCCTGCACACTGCTGAAATGCCACAGCCACCCTCAGGACAGGGATTCAGTAACGTACCAACAGTGTGCTGGGCTTCTGGAGAGAGATGAATTTCACCCTTCCAGGTCACCGTTCAGAACAAGGGACTGGGATGCCTCCTATCCGTGTTGGCATTAACCTTCTGTCACTAATCAAAACCTTGCGACACAAAAGATGCTGGAGAACAGTTTTGAGTCTTCCTCCTGGTGAGGATCTCGGCAGCATGGCTGGCTGAACGCGACCGGCCCTGCAACCGCTTCCTTCAGAAGTCTACTATTTTCAAAATAACCTGCATTTTAAAAACAGCTCCTTCCCCGCTGGTTGTACATCCAGCCTGCGCTGGTGATGAGTGGAATAAAACACTCATTATCCTTGGACAGGTTATCACAGCTCATGCACAAGCGCAGCGCTCTCGAGCACCCCTCTCGCTTTCGTAAAAATGAAGTTTATTTCACTCCTCACCCCGTATATTCTCTCTCTACATATAAATACTGTATATCCAGTACAAGGCACATACAGACAAAACCAGAGGAAGACCACTACCATTCTAGGCACTTGTGTAGTACTTAGTCCATCTCCACCACAGTGTACTAGAGGTCGGGTGAATGCAAAACGACAGAGGTAACAACAGGCTGAGGAGAGAGTCCAGGCAGGTAGGGTTGTGTTGGGATGTAACTGCAGCGCTCGTAAAATATACCCATTGCTACATGCATGGACCAGACTACTATGCCACATTTACCCTCCTGTGTCAGGCTACCAGCTCCGCAAGCAGCCGACTCAAAATTGCTGTTACATTCCTCGGTCAAAGTTACRGAAGCGAGGGCAACCCGGGTAAAATCCCAGTAGGAAACATGGCACTGAGAGGGCATGCACGAAATATGACAGGAGTGACTCGTTTCATTCGGTTTAGTCACATACCTCTTTCCCCTGCCAGGATCATCCAAGATTGAATGAACAGTAGAAAAACAGGGAGGAAATTTAAATATGCAATCAGGCATTAGTTGGGTGTTGTGGATTGTTGTGTATTATCAATAAGTTAAATTATACTGCAAATTTAATATACACTGGAATGATTTTTAGGTGATTGTGAAATTATTTATCAAATGCTCTTAATGCAAAATATAGTGAGTATATATATATCAATGGGAAGGAAAAGAGAAAATAGTGAATGAGTGTTACATTACCTACAGTCATAAACAATAACTGTTCATTCTGAATTTTAAAACTATTAACTTTTCAATACGTATCCAAGAGCACCAGATTTACAGAGAACTCAGGGCTCAGTCCTGCAAATACTTACATGGGTATGCAACGTCACTTGCTCGGGCAGAAATGTCCCGAYGTGCTGAGAGCGGGACTACAGCCAGCAATGTCAGCTGCCTGTGGGGTCAAGTGTTTCCAGGATCAAGCCTCATGATTTTCTGGTCTATATTTGACTATGACATGGTTTCAGTGGTTTTAAAACAGGAATCTATCTGTTAAAGTGCTTTGAAGAGTTAAGAGTAGTTGTATTAGGCCTTAGATAACCCAAATAATGAGTAACAGAGAATAATTCATCCTAACCTCCGTGACTAATAATTGAGGTATTCCCAATGAGCCAAGGCAGAAGAGGACAACAGGAAACCAGGTGAGTTAATCATGTACCGCAGGGGCCCAGGGAAACCCCTGGAAACAACCTGAAGGCTCAGAAAGGGACAAAAAAAGAATTCTTTTGTTTTGCAGTGGTTTTCCTTGCTAGAGCTCTGGACAGCAGGAACAGTAAGCTGCTGCAGGGACCCCGCTAATGCTGTCTGGAGGCACAAACACATGACATTGTTCGGAAAGACGACCCTTCTGAAAAGTGGACAGGCTTGCTCTTGTATGTAGTTGGTGGTGAATATATTTGGCCAGATTCGGCTCCTGCTGGCGCTGTATGAAAGGCTGCAGACTGACGTAGAGGAGAGCAGAACTTAATTAATTCCTCCTTTAGCCCTCCCTCCCCTCTGCAAAAGCATTCTTCCCGAACTGTACTTTGCCTTCATCGCACTCGAGCACCATTATTTAAGAATACTTTTGGCTTTTAARGAAGATAACCCAGCACCAGTTGGGAAGACATCACACAAATATACAAAGCTCCCAGCAAGCCACCGGAGCCTGCTGAAGACCTGGGGGACACGACCTCGCAGGGCACCGCTGCTCACCTCCGCATGGTGTTCTTCGTTTTGCTGTAGGACTTCAATTACCAATTCTGCCAGACGTATTGTATCTTCTAACTTTTTAGCGGGTGTGACTAACCGGCCTACATTTTCTGTAGTACAAGAAGTCGAGTTAAAAGGGAGGCAGGATGAAAAGCTAGACGTACAGTAAGTTATTTTAGAGGTTCAAAAAAAAAAAAAATCCCATAATATTCTACAGCTTTAAAGATCTTTTCATGCATATGTTAAATGCTTATATAATTAGTACTGAGCAAACCAGAAAGCCACATTCGTTATTATACTATGAAAATACAGTGCTCCAGCTCCAAATTTCACAATGCTGTCAGAGTTGTTTTGCTTTATGGTGAGATGGCGGCACTTCATTAGCTCAAATAAGAACATCGCATTCCCTAAAGACAGCATCTGGCCACTAATATACGAACAATATGTATCCTTCAATGTAGATGATGCTATTACAGAAATCACGTCTATATTATTTTAAAATTCTTTTAAGAAGATCAATTCAAACAAATCTGTCTGTACTTTTAATAAATTGTCAGACTCGAGCAATTTAAATGTCACCTGCTACTGAAAGCAAAAATTGCAGGTCTGCCTTGCTCCAGGATTTAACTCCAGAAGGGTCAAGGAGTTATGCATGCTGGAGGGAGTGGAAAGTGGTAAATCCCACTAAGCGTTCATAGGTAAGATTTATATGGGAAGAGAGATGCAACTTTACAGCAAAAACCCTGCAAACAAACCAAAGAGTTTAAATCCTGGAGCTTGGTGTTTAGCTATATTGAGCTATTTTGCAGCGTTTTCTGAAGACTTTTAAAAATAATTAAATTATATTCTTCTAGGTAATTTATGTTATTAATAACATATTAAACATCCGAGGCGGTAACAATCTGGAACATTTAGAGTATTTAACTAGAAATAATATAGAGAAAAATAAACTAATCACATTTTCATTGAATGACAGAGCTGGCTGAGTGCAACCGAGGGGGTTTCTATGAGCTGACACCACGGCTCACTTCCCTGAGGTGTGCAAARTCTCCCTGCGATGGTCGCCCTGAGGAGAAGCAGAGCAGGAGACCTGCTGCCCGGGGATCCACCTACGCTGCAGCACGTCACCACGCTAACTACAGACGTGTCACTCTGGGTGCCTATCCCGGCTCTCTAGTGCAGCTATGGCAAAGAAAGGCATCGTGCTTTGGTAGCTACACCAGCCAATTTATACCTCTGCACCAACGTATATTTTGGCCTCTCCATGATATTAAAGCTGGAGATTTCATAAATGGGTGAAGTACCAAATAAGCAAAACCAAATAGCCAAATCAATCTGTTGCAATTAGCAGCGTACAACAGACCGTACGTGCCCAACACAGCAAAATGCTAGCTGTGCATGCATTGAAGCGCCGCTACTAGCAACCACCCTGGGACTTCCACCGGAGCCCAGCTAAGGCAGCAGCTTGGGTTGTGCATCTCGCTCCAGCCTTCTGCACACACTAGTTTTTTGCTGGTGTTAGGTTGTCTTTACTGATGGGACAGAAACTTGTGGTTGCACGCAGGTGGCACCGCTCTGCTCTACTGGGTCACCCGGGGAGAAATCCCTGCCTTGCTGAAGGCTCAGTGAACTTCGAGGACTTAATTCTCCACCTCAAAATCTTGCCTGCTCCTGGCTTTCCCTGAATACCTGTTCACAGGTAACAAATTTCCCATGAAAAGGAAAGCCACATTTGTCAGAACAGCCACATTTGAGCGGCCAAGCAAGGGGTACACGGCTGGTCTTCAGAGGAGCTCAGCAACCCGGTCACCTGAAATCTGGCATTGCAGGTGCTCAGCTCGGCTGGGAGATGCAACATGGTAAAAGCACCATGCAAACGATCTCTACATTTTTGCTGATCTATGCCACAGATAGGAGCCTTGGGGGTTTCTTCTCCAGTTTGCCTTTCATTTCTTGTATCACTGGAAACAAAAAAATATCCGGGTTCTCCTTAACATAATTTATTGGGCAAATACTGAAATTGGAGAACTGCTGGTTAACTCCTCATTCCTTCTCCTATTCAATCCAGCACCTCACTGACTACAAGAAGGAGAAACGTCTTCCTTTTGTGCAAAAGGAGTCCAAAGACACGTCCCTTAGTAAGCTCTGGTTGTTTCTGCACCTCCGAAGCCAAGGGGAAGCTTTTCCATTGATCAGAGCAGCATCAGGCCCATTCTCATTTGCAACACTGATCTGCTCTCAAATACAACTAAAAGACAAAAGTGTTAATAAGAACAACTGCTCAGAGATGCTGTCTTTAAAGAAAATATTGATGCTTATACAACTTTGGCAGCCAGCAGATGTCAATCTTAATTTTTTTTCTTCTTATTTTAAATATTTCCCTGGTTAAGTTACTATACATCAGAATATTCTGCTAAGATAGCTGGAGCACTGACAGTTACATGAAACGTATACGATATACTTATCAAACATTTCATCCAACATCATGTAAAGCTCATACATATTTATAGTTTTCATGCAAAATGTTATGCAACAACAATGTTATTTTGTGCTGACGTTGATATTTGAAAATGTTGCATATGTCAGACATTGCTAGACAAAAAAATGTGGACATTTTGAAATAAATGCTACCTCTAAATCTCTAAAACCTACCACATCGCGCTAGGTATTTTGTATAAAGCTGCACATGAGAACTAGCTTTCTACTACTACAGAAGCAACTGCTAGACTAGAAAACCACTGAATAAAAGGAAGGAAGACTATTACAGTACTTGGCGGCGGCTGTTTGGCCATGCCTTTGAGCATATGATTTATCATGTTAGTCTGCGTTTGAGGAGATGATGGTGGCCCAGCCGGTGGCTTAGGCTTGGACGGACGGGCTGCTTGTGCGTGACGGAGAGAGACGCCAAAAGTAAAGAGACAAATGACTTCATAAACAGTGACAAAAAGATGGAAACTTCAAAAAGAACATAAGCAGAAATGATCAAATACAAATGGAATAAGCTGCTGGGTTTTTGCTTATCAGTACTTGAAGTATTACACGGTAATGACACCATCTGACAACACATATTCTAGAAGTCAGCAGATTCGAACATCCTACGGTACTGTGCAATCAGAAAGTTAAAAATTCAACACAAGTATGAAACTGCACTTCAGGCAGCCACGTGAGGAAACTGAAATAGGGTAATTCAGTTAAAACTCTGGAATTCAGAAAAGGTGAACTAAAAAGGATGACTTTAAGTCAGCACCCCAGTGCTTAGGTACATTTAGGAATAGAATAATAAGCCACAGGAATTAATTGCTTTGCAAATATCAATTACACATTTTAGAATTAAACGTCACTGTTGGTTAAAGGGAGCTATAAAATATTCTTGTGCAATTTAAACATGTAAAAAAATCTGTCACTTAAAAATGTGTGGTTCCTGATCGTTTCCAGCTCATTTAATTATTTTCAACTTGGAATTCTAGTGGCTTTTATATTCTGGGTTGAATCATATATAAAAACTTGCCAGCTCTATCAAATATGTTACTTGCTATTCCAAATGTTAGAATACTGCAATCAGGACTTGACCCATCTGTCATATAGTTTACAATATCAGCATAGGAAAAATTCAAAGAAAATAGCCTTTCCTTTTACATACACTCAGAGAATAAATTATATACTGTGAACATATTAACACAATAGTTTCTATTCCATTTAATAACAGTTTTTAGCAGCATTGTGACTATTTTTAATAATGCCATTTGCAAGGAATCTGGCATATTTATCTGGACATTCTATTGCCAAAAGTCCTTGCCATTTTGCTTGCATTTTCCAGTGGGGAAAAAAAAATCGGTTGGCTTGTGCAAAGTAGATTTCTGATTGCTTTTAATTCTCACAGAATTATAACACTTATCAAAGTATAATAAAGAATATTCGAGTAAAGCATTAGTTAAAGAGTGTGAGTTAGGTTGGTTCCCCTCTCCATACACAGAGATAGATATACATACGTACATAAACACACATACAATGTGCACGGGGGCACACATACACACACACACACACACACACACACACATTTTTAGTCTTTTAAGCTGTGCAATGATTTAATTCAAACTCTCAGATTCAAGCTACTGGTTTCTGGCTTTTTTTTGGTTTTGTTTTCTGATAACAGGAGAAGCAAATCTATTCATTCATCTCTGGAGTCATCCTGATCCTTGTTCAGTGTTTACCAAGGGTGGCTTTGTCCCCAGAAACAAACCTCTCAGCCTCAAGTGACAAAAAGAACTGCTTTTTGGGCATTGGCCTAATGACTTTCACTCTAATGTAAAATGTAAGCAAGAATTCAATTTGGCTACTCACTGATGGCTCCTGAGCTCAACATGTAGATGTGGGATGAATATGTTACTGTCCATCACTATGGAGAGCAGTTTGTGCCAAGGTCCCCGCGTGGGAAGGGACCGTGGGGAAAGGGGACTGCACATCTCCTCCCACCCGCATCTGGCAACTGCGTGGTGGGAACCCCTGGCCACCCAGGGGAGCTCATCGGGCTCCAAACTTGGAAGAGTCAAAGAGAGAGCACTCCTCCTAAGAGCATCAAAGCCAGGGGAAAATCGCATCCCAGAATTGCATCCCACCGCGCCTCTCAGCGCTGCGACCCTCAAGCACCCTTAAATGCGAGTCCAGCCCCTGCATCGCCAACAGCTACCCATCGAAAAAACAGATTTCAGACTTCACGGACATCCAGACCCCATAGTGTCGAATGGGCCTGACTTGTGCAAATATTTTCTGTCCTAGGGAAAAGTCATTAGCAGAGAAGGAAGAGGAGGAAGAGGCAAGAGATGCAGCAGCACGGGGACTTCACGAATCGCTAGTGCAGCGCGTACGAAACGGCTTGGAGGAGGTTCCCGCTGTGCAGTCGTCAGCACAGTGCCCTGGGGTGGCTTTCACTTCTCTGGGAGGCCTGTGAGAGATCCCCCCAGCGCCTTACCCCTGCTCCTGGCATCTCCCCGCCGCCACCGGCTCTTGAAAACCAGCTTCCACAAGGGATTACAGCAGGTTAAGCAACAAATTCTTGATGTAATTCTGATCTGGCCCAATCTGCACAAATATTCAGCTCTTTTGTTCATTTAAATTTTTCAGACCCAAAGCCAGGGCTCTTGCACGATGGCTGCAAAACCACCTGGAGCCAAAGGAGAGGAGAGGAAGAGCTCTCTCCCTTCCTCGGGGCACTGATCGCCTCATGAGCCCCGACCCAGACTTTTCTTTGTTGCCTCTTTATTGCAAGAAAATTTAAAACATTAAGGTCTGGCTAAGAAAAGTGATTAATTTCATCCGTAAATTTAAATACAAATGGAGCCGTGACTGCAGTGCCCTGTGAGGTGCTGGAGTTTCCGTGCTCCTCTGGGTCCAGGTCTCAGAGATGATATGTGAGGTCCCTTTCACGGGGTGTCTCGGCTCCTGCTCGGAGCGAGGGAGATGCGTAAGGGATGGGTTTTATGGCACTCGCCAGCGATCAGCTGCAGCGTGTGTGGTGGGTTTTCTTTCTTCCCTCTCCTTTTCCTCTCTAATCCCTCGCCACAGCCAGTTTAGCATCAGAAATGCTCACGTGTGTCAAATGGATAAGACTTAAACACCTCCATCACTGAAATCAGAGGCAGGGGCAGCTTCTTCCTTACTAACAACGTGACAAAGTGCTTTCCTGGACAAACTTCTGCCAAAGGTTTTTACGCTTCTGCATTATACTTGCAAATAAATACTTGCAGAAAGTCGAATTACTTGGCAAATTCTGGGGTTGTGCTTGCAGTAAGCTTCAGCCTGCAATGAATATAACAGGTATATTAAAAAATCTGTGCTACTTTGGGTACGTATATTGTATACAATTCAGGGTGTGTGACTCTTTACGGACTGGAATATTTTCAAATTACTTATTTCTCGCTCAGCATCATGATTTCTGCTAGCTGGGCTACTAACACATCAGCAACAGTGAGAATTACACTTGTAATACGAGAAGAGTATTGTTGACTCTTCATATTTTTTAAAAGCATAGCCACTGACTTGATGGTTTCCTTGTAATAATTAAAAATATACAACCCCTGCCAAAGGCTTTAGTATGTAAGTGCTATGTGTGTGTTCATTTGCAAGCCAATCATGAAAATGATAAAAAAGAGCTGCTGTTCTCAAGATAACTATAAAGAATAATGGACTTAGCCTGAGGACGAGGCAAAGCAGCCTTTTATTATATTCATGAAATGAATTTGCATGTATCTGAAAGGGATTTCAGTGATGATATAATTTTTTCTTTCAAAATAAGCTGTGTTATCTTAAAAGTAAGAAAAATCCATAGAAATGTTTTTTTTTCAACTCAGAAAGAAACTCTAATTCAGCTCTCAAAACTCAACATACTGAAAAGAGAACTGATCTCCTGACTTTCTGATGATTATTCAGCCTAGTGAGGAATTTTTGCATATCTGAATTATATCTCAATGCCTCAGGCAGCAAGTTGCTCTGCAGTTGGTAAGAGACTTGTAGAAAGATAATGGCACAATGCAGATCTTTGTGATTTCTGAAGATCTTGTAATAACTTTGATACTGCTTCAAACACTGCCTTTGAAAGGCCAAGAGGAAATCTCGAAAGCTGCATAATGATTCTTCAACCGAATGCCATTTCAAGGAATGAAACAAATAAAGCAGCAGTTCAGCAGCAGACAAATACAGGTTGTATTGCCTGAGTTAAAGTGCATGATTTATTAATGACTTCAGTCTCCACTCCCGCATACAAAGACTGATGTTTTCATACATTTTGCATCCATATTTATTTGGGGAGTGTAATTTTATTTTTTCTTAAGGTTTGTGGTTTATCACAAATGCTGGGAGTGATTGCCTAGCAGCGGCTGGGCTGAAAAATCACACAGGACTTCTCCTCGTCTCGGACCAGGTTAATCAACAGGCAGCTCAGCCCCTGGTACTTCAGTGCGCTCGCTAAGAGTTACGGATATATGCACAGAGCTTCCCAGGCCGAGATCCAGAAATAGGGAAGGCGAATGACGTAAAGTGAGCATGGGGACTGTGACAAGGGCCAGTACGAATGCCTTGAAAAATACCACTGCTTCTTAACAACCTGTATTGCTCTAGTCAAAAACCGACCTCTTCTGCACCCACTTCCTTGGCTGAGGCCGCTTTCCACGCCTGCTGGGGCGAGCGCTACGTGCAAGATGCTCCACGGCCGGTGCCAGCTGAGGCTGACGCAGCCGAAGCCACCGTGCTTGGTCCCTCTCCTGCGGGTGCACCCGGGTCCCCGGCCTGACGCAGGCACCTGAGAGATGTCTGCCGCAGCACGGGCACCGCGGCTGCCCCTCGCTGCTCCGTGGGCAGCACTGACACCCACGCTGACTGGGTTTCGGCTTTGCACCCACCCCGGCACCACCGCAGGGTGCGTTTTCGAGGGAAGTTGGGCTTCCCTGCCAGCCTGGCTGGGAGGGACAGATCTGGGGAGGATGGTGCACGCCAGCGATGCAGCATGGTGAGACGCTGCGCCTCCGGAGCCCTGCTTCCCTGGACAGGGGCTGGGGAGACTGCGGGACAAGCAAAAACCTGGCATTTTTGGATAGCCCAAGAGTAGCTGATTTCCCTTGGTGACAGAGCAATAGGACTTCAGTGGGTCCATCTGCTCTCCAGTTACTTTCCGCTTGCAGTCCGTACCCCATTGCTCTGCCACCCCGGCACCGAGCAGCGAGGCGAGAGCTGCCGCCATCCCCACGTCTCCTTCACTTCTCACCTCTGTGCATCAACTCAGCAGTACCACAAGAAGCCTCTCTTTACAGAGACCAAAACCAAATCACAATTTGAGAAACACTCGGTCTGAAAACTAAAAAAAAAAAAAGTCTTATACTAAACACAATCAATTGTCAAACTGACAACTATCGCCTTGGCTGGCACCGTCTCTAAAGCTGCCTGTACCCGACTCCAGCAGTGCAAATTGGCACTTGTGTTCATGAGATCCCTTAGTGCCATGGCACTCCAACACAGTGCAGCACATTTCACAAATCCTGTGCTTAAGGGACGGAGAAGTTACTCTTTTCTAAAGGAACGATGGATTCCTGACTTATATAAATAAGCAGACGAATACTTATTAAAAGGTTGCACTTATTAATCTGAGTGTTAGTAGTTTTGTCTGATTAATAATTAAAGGAAGTCATTCATCTTTCGTTGTTTTAGTGCAGTGTTCTGTTTAATGCTCTATTTCAAATCGATATTTTTAAAGCAAGGCAAGAGACTACACACTCTTCAGGAGAAAGGACATCAAAGGGTGACATTTGTGTGTTTAAGAAGTTGTTGTTTTCAGTATCTTATTTTTATTCTTGCTTCTGGCAAAATAAATAAAAAGTCAGGCCAAAACCCAGTCACTTTTGACTCCACTTAAGCTGAGGAACTGGTTTCAAGTTGAGTCCTGCTGACCTTGCCCGAAAATTTTTCATTTAAGACAAGGGGAGATTTGTGGGCACGAAGCAGTGGAGTCGCAACTCCCTGCGTCCTTTCACTCGCTCCAAGCATCGAGAAGCAGCAGTTTTATTTTTAAATGAGCTGGGCCATAGAAACGTCCTTCTGAATTTCTAAACTATAAGCACGTGACGAGCCGTTGCCAGCAAGCGTGATGCTCAGCGCATTTATCGTGCTCAATGCACAACAGCCTGCGCTCACTTTAATCCGCTGTAGTTATCGGTAATAGCTGGGATTGTTCTATTTGCTATTTGTTTATTTGCACCTCTCATAGCTGTAGAGAAAAATTATTCTCCATTTTCTAAATATTTATTGCTATTCAAAATTAATTTTGGCGTCATGCAGCCGCTCTAGATCCTGGGCCAAATTTGAGCCAGGGCAGAACTGGGCCCAGCCTCTTGCACTGCTTTTTAAAAGCAATTTCCCTTTGCAAACAGAGCTGAAATCAACCCGATCCTTTCCCCCCGCCCCCCCCCCCACAAAACAGAACAATCTACTCACAGAAAGAAATGAACAGTTCAGGTTTCAAGGACTTTCGAACTAGGACTCTGGGATACAACAGAAACGAGAACAGGGGCTGCAGAGCTCCACCATCCCTTCTAAGAGACGGGCGCTTGAGCTGAGCCTTTGCCTTTTTACATGTCACCACAGGGCATAAACGAGAGACAAACACGACTTCTGTCCCACCGCATTGTTTGTTACACATTAACAAAAAAATAGAAAATAAAAAAAAAATTAAAAACCCAGTCCTCCCATCAGGGCATAAAACAGAAGATATGAAAACCAAAAATGAACGTTAGTTTAGTTATAAATGTGCTTGTTAGGTGCGTTAAATCAATGGCCAAATCACCAACATTTTTTCACCCAAAATGAGCTGCAGTTCTTTTGGAAAACAAGAAACTTTCTCTTTACAAAGGCTAGCTTCTCCTCTAAAACTGTCTCCTAAGGAGATACTATATTTCTATAAGGTATTTCTAATCTACATTCTATTCTAAGGAAGGAGGAAAAGGAGATTATGTAGACAGCACAAATTAACTCCTTAAGTATTAATGCATCTCCATTTTCAGCCTGAAGGAGTACATATCTTAAGGAGCTATGAAAAAAGAAAACAAAATAAATATAACTCAACAGTCCTAGCAATTTATAATGCATATACAATTGTTCACCTGCGTCCTTTTGATTCTCTATATGAAAGAGAGAAAGCAACAAGGAGAGAAAAGAGAGAAACAAGAACAGATATGCAGGATTAATGAGCAAGTGGACCGCACAGCCCCCCAGTTATGCGTGATATATGACATTTGAAAAGAAGAAAAGTCGCCCCGTCTCGCCCCCCGCCCCCCCAAGCATGGGGTTACCAAAAGAAGCTCCTTTCACGGAGGTGAAAGAAAACGCTGCACAAATAGAAAACCAGAGAGGGCGAGCTCTGAGGACACAGAGGGGATCTCCAGGTGACAGCAGGGCTGGGATGTCCCCTCCAGAGCTCGGTGCAAAGGAGTAAGTAAAAAAATCGAGGAGGAGAGCGAGTAAAGCGCATCCTTCCGCTCGAGAGCTAACAGACAGGAGACATGTAAGATCTGATGTACAGAGAAAGGACAGCCTTATACGATCTTATACACAGGATTGGGTAAAGATCTTATACGCAGGCAAAGGGATGGCTTTTTCCGAGTGTCCTTTATCTGACCTCTAGCTCACTTCTCCCCGATGTAGCTGCTACCTTTTGATTGTGTACCAGTGACAAGCACTTTACAAATTGGGGTTACACAGAAGCAAAGTAAAAATGCATTCAGGTCACGGACATAAAGAAGAACTGAAAAAACTTACAGACTATCTGAGTTTATCACAAACAGATGGGTTAATTGTCTAACCTGGTTTAGGCTGATAAAAAGTGACTGGACTTCTCACACTGGGTTTCACAGACAGAAGCAACAGACAAGCCAATGCTAAAAGACTTGAAGCAAGGAGAGTGAGTTGGTTTGGATCTGGACTTTCTTGAGGTAATGAAAACAGAAAGAGTGAGGACAGCATGGAGAGGAGGGTGGTAGGTACTCACGAATGGTTAAATCCATCACTTGAGAGGCCAAGCAGAAGACAGGATGCTCATACATTTCTCTCTTTTTCCCTATAAAAGAGGATTTGGGCATGCAAGAGGCTTAGGTCAGAGGTAAAGAGGTTATAGGCTATAGGTCAGAGGAAAACTTTATATTAGGTTAAAAGGAAAGTAGCCGTAGAGTATTTTGGGATACACACAGGATAAAAGAAAAAAAAAAAAAAAAAAAGAAAAAAAAGGAGGGTTAAAATTGGAGATCTACTGGATTAACCATTCAGCATGCCCATGAGTCACAAGAGAGGCTGTGACCATGACTCTAGAGGTTTGCTCTGAACTGTTTGCAAGAATATAATGATCAAAACGTCATGAATAGAGGGAAATAGAATTCCATTGGTTTAAGGCTTCGAGATACTAAGGATTTCAGCCTTCAGTATCTAAGGCTTTCACAGGTATTTCTTCATAAGCATAGCCTCGAGCACTGCTGCCACTGATTTGGTTTTGCATCTCTGACAAAACGCTCTTAAACATGTGGCTGTTCAAATGTCAGCTTTTAAAAAGCAAGATTTCAAAGCCATGTACGGCACACAGGAACGCATCTCACCAAGGTAAATTTGTTATTTGCTCTTCTAAGGAAGTATTTGAACACATAGTGGACTATGCTCATGAGAGAAAACCTGATGCATGCAGCTGGCGGATGTTGGGTTGTTCGAATTAACAATCCCAGCATGCTTGGAAATTGGTGTTACAACCACTTTTATAGAGATAGTATCAAAAAGTGGCTGTGGCCAATCACGGATAAAGGAGGAGAAAAGCAGAAGAGAGCAGGTAGTGTGGAATGAACTATTTCTCTGAAAAGGTAGCTGGAAAAAAAAGGTTTGTTGCTTCAAAGTATTCCCAGACCTAAAAGTCACAGTGCGAAAAAGAGGGCAGATAATTAACACAACCAAGAAGAATTGAGGCACAAAAGGAAAAGTACACACTAACTGTTCTACTTTGGAAATGAATGCATTTTTACTTACAGATCATAAAGTTTGTTTTTGCATAGATTTATCTGAAAGAAGAGAGCAAATCTTACCAACGAGTTAGTGATATTTACACAGAGAACCTAAGGGAGCCAGCCCTGGGTAGAAGCATCCATCAACAGAAAAGCTGCTTTTGATTCTCAGTCCTTCTCCATCCTCGTCAAGTATATTTAAACATTGCATTTTACATAATACACCAATTAAAATATCCTGTGAAATTGAGTACTTTGATAAATTGCCTGATAATACAGTGCTTATGAAACCTTGGTTCCTTCTCTATTTTTGTCACTCATTACCAAGTCAAGAGTTGATAAACATCCTTTTAGTGCCCAATTCTTAAGTGTTTCTCACTGGATGCATAACAATGAATTCATTACCACTGGTACACAATTTGCATCGTTAAGACAGAAAAAAAAATGGAAAAAGAGAGGACATGTCATGTACAGAACCTGGACAATTTGTCATATAATAACCCAATTTTTCATGTAAACAAGAACTAAGAACAAATCAGAGGGAGTTTTGGGGTGGTTTTTTCTCCTCTCAATATTGTCCTAGAGGCACACAATGATAATCTCAGCTGTGGGAAAGCTTCACATCACACATGACAGAAACCCAAAGTCTAGAGCAGAACATACCATTCATCTGGAACATACAGGTTTAAGCAATTGGGAACTCGGATAAAGTTGGGTAGGAGTTTCAAGTTGGGAATAGCAGCCGACAAGGTACCAACATAAACTGATTAACATGTAAAGAACGACTGGATTGTAGAGCTTCAGCTAACACGTATCCTCTAGCAAGCTTTAAAATGTCTTTTTGATGGCTACATGTGTCTCTGGTCACTGGTTATTATTCTCCCATAACTTAAAAGGTCAATAATATCAGCTATGTCGGATTTAGAGTGACAAGAAAGAAATCTGATGCAAGTATGGGATCACTGATCAATGACTGCAATGCAAACTGCAAAGACAATGAAACACTCCCAGAAAAAAGACATTTTAAATTGGCTACAAATGCTTAAGCATAGATTAAACAGTTTTTCAGTTTCTTATTTTTCATTTGTTTCCTGAACTCCACTGTCACAAGCAATTAGCTGTACTATACCTTCAGCTGCAAAGATGACATCCCAAGTATTTCTCAATTTGTTTTTTAAAACCACGACATCAGTCTGAATACTACACCACTGGCCAAATGCACTAACGATTGAAAAAAAAAAAAAAAGCTACAGTTCCTTTTAACTGTTTCCTCTCTGTTTTCCAGAAAAAGAAATGTTTTGCATAGCTTCCATTCTTAACTGCTTCCGAAGCCAACACCACAAAAATGATTCAGAATCACATCAGTTTTATTGACAAGTGAATAAATAGCAAATGAGCTTCTTTTAAATAGCTCCCAGCCACAGTTGCCACCTAGAAATATAACAAAATTTTAATTTCACAAAGAAAGAGCCTTACCTTCAATTTTGGCATACTCTGATAGTCGAGTATAATTGACTAGAGCTGCTTGCTCCAAGCATTTACRGATGACTGTTTTTACCTCCTCTTGAGGGACTGGAGTAACTATGTCTTTCATCAGAACCTTGACACAAGAAAATCTGATTTGTTGTGGCATCGGGCACACAGAACTGCTTTTCTCCAAGCCCAGCACATACATCCATTCCTACATTAGTGCTGCGTGGCTCTCGGGGTATGCGTACAATATGCAGGATGCACTACAAGGTCACCTTGGCTAGCTTGAGGTGTGGGACCTACCCCTGCTGTATTATTCCCCTTCTGTATCTATACCCTATGGCATGCCCTGAAATCTGTGCTTCTGATTTTTTAGGGCATAACATTAAGATCTATCACAACTTCCGCAGCGCTAGGCAATGTTACGCTCTTGCCGGGCTCTGCTGATTGACTTGGGTTTAGGTCTGGGCTTGGCCATACTGCGTGTTAGCAGAGGTGAGAAGGATGTCGGAGCAGCAGGAAGGCAGAAATAGGGATGGGGAGGATGATGGTGAGCAGGTTTCCTATGCCCGAGGGGAATGAGCCTGCCTTGAGATGGGAATTTCACCGGACAGCAGCCAGGCATCGCTTACAAGGGTCTGCAGTGGAGATGCTTGCCAGCGAGATCCTCCACTATCAACACAGACRCAGGCTGTGCTGCCTTTAGCGGCCAGGCTACACACTGGCCTCCGAGCTGAACCAGGACAGATAACAACCCCACCTAATACCTCCCATTTCAATACTATGATTAATTACACGTCCTATGCAAGAACAACAGTTCCTCAAGCTCTTCTAGATGGAAAGATACATGAATACAGGTAATTTTAACTACTCTCTGTTATTCTTATGCTTACCCTTTCCAGCAGCGATAGAGTAGCTTTTAGTGCACCTTCTGGACGGCCAAATGGAAAGCAGTACCTAGAAAAATCACATCATGTTAACATCAGACCAGGTGCATGCGAACAAACCTTTCCAGCGCTATAAAGATGCTTTTGTAAATACACCCAAGCAATGATCTAGCCCCTCTGCCTGGAATGAGCAGCCTTTCTACAAGGTAATTTTCTGAAAGGGTTTGATGATGTGGACACTAAGGCAGCAAAACAGAATACAGGGTAGTAATAAGGTGATAGTTTTAGCAGCTTATTAAATCCGGGTGTCACCTGGAGAGTTTTTAGATCTCATAGGAGAGAGTTAAATGTCATCTTCTTGTAAAAATGGGAAAAAAAGCCCCTCTGGAAAGGACATTTACTTCCAGCCGGAGACCCGGCGATGCACCAGGCTGTAGGGAACGGGCTGAACCAGCCACCGTCCCTGCCGAGTGGCAGCTCCAAGGGGCTCCCGCAGGGACTCTGCACGCGAACGCACATCACCCGTCTGCGTGCAAACGTGCACCACCCGCCCAGGACCCGGCTGGTGTGCAGGGGGCAATTCATCCCTTTTTGCGGGGGCAGTATCCATCCTTTCTATACTGTGACATCCCTGCAGAAAGCCCTGCCTGTCTGAATACTAGGGAGAAGGGAAAATAAATGGGTAATAACTGAGCAGAGGGGAATGGAGAAATAAGAGGACAAGGGATTTTTTTGTTGTTGTTAAATTTTAGAAAAAATCCACAGCATTACCATGCCTACGGGAGCAAGACGTTTTGAAATATCCTTTAAAGGTTATATATTTAAAATCACTCTCCAGCTACAAGCATGCTACAGTGCAAGCTTCACTGCCCTGCATAGGTCTGTGCCATTTATGCAAAATTCCTGTATGCATTCAAAACCTGCCTTTTGGCTTTGCTGCTTATAGTAGGGAGCTGGGAGGAAATCAGTCCTCTCGCATTCAGCCTGGGCTCTCTGCCTTTACCTAAAATGCGTGATCTGATTCTCCAGAAGCAAACGAAGCCGCTCCTTGATCTCTTCGAAACGCTCTTTCTCGTCTACGGTCACAGTTCCTATCCCGTCAGGCCTGGAGGAGAAATGCCAYGAATGACTCAGACTCCACCTCGGCACCCTGGTAACTCATCCCCACAGCACACAGCACGCTGCCCTTTCGGAAAGGGACGTCACCAACTATGAGACCCGGGACAGAGGATATGCCACACCGAGCCACGGGTGGTCACGGCAGCACGACTGCCGAGGTATCAGAAACAAATAAAGAAATATCCTCTCTCAGAGTGATAACCTAGATGTGGACACCCGCCCCCCCTTTATTTTTCCTGTGATAGAGAAGTTGGAAAAAGCAGAATCCCCTTTTAAATACAGGTATGTGACAGGGAGCACAATGCCAGCTCTCGCTGCAGGATTGGGCCCATTGCTGGCAAAATAGGGACTCAATTTCTGCAGGAATATTCAGCTGCTAATTTAACACAATTCACAGTATAAAAGAAGATCAACAACAGGCATATATACAAACAGAATATAAAATTCTGCACTCCTTTGTAACCGCTGAATCACCCCATTACAGTGATTTTTTGAAGTGAACCATCTTCAAGATATTCTGCCAAAATGTGCCTAGAGAGCGACATGCATTTTGTATTTGAAAATGCAATGCCTTTTCAGTCATTTAATTTTAATTTATAAAAATTAACACATTGATACAATTTATCAAGGATTTTCTTGGACTATGTACTACACTCTTGTATTCCAGGAGTGCACAGGAGAGCATTGTGAGACACCCAGGTCCTGCTGCCTTGGGGTATTTCTGATTTTTCACAGAGCACAGTGTGCAGGCGAACCCTGCTGAAGCTCTCCCGGGGCTGGATGATGCGGTGGTCCCTGTGCTCTTCCACCCCGTACCTCTACCCATGCCAACCCATCTGAGAGCCAAAAGCAGCAATCCCCTCCTTCTCCCCCACTCCCACACGGCAAAATACACCGCGCAGCAGAATCCCGGGCGAGAGGAGAGAGCGAGTCTAATCCATCCACCAAAGGAATCGGCCAGGCAGACAATCAACGGCACCGCTTCCCATTGCCGGCAAGCAAAGTCTACGGATTTGCGTATTCCTGGGCAACTCTGCTGGCACAGGCGCTCTTTAGGCAATGTAAGACGTCTTAAAATTGAACAAATGTTCTTACTTAAAGGCCTCCTCCAGTGTTCAGCTTAAGCTGCATAAATCCGCAGTACTAGACTGGTTTGGCTATACAAAAGACTTGGCAAGGGATTACAAAGCTTCTAATGAACCTCCTGTCAGGGGTTAATTGGTTGGCTTTATTTTCCTCTTAAAGAATCAAAGGCCCTAAACTTAAAAAAAAAAAAAAAAGCTATAAAAAATTAAAAGCTATAAAATCTGTACAATCACTTCTCCTTGACCCTGCATTTTGTAAGCTCTTAATATCATAAATACGAACTCTGATATTCCAACACAGGTGAATAAACCATTAAAACATTTTGAAAGAGGAACTAGCAAAACTTACATGATATTTACTGCAAAATTTTAAAGCTAAATACACATTAAATAAAACTTGCAACATGGACACAGAAAAAGACTCGAATACCAGAGGATGTATTTAAATTTAAACAGCATTTAATCAGAAATCTTTACTTGATTATTTGCCAAATTCAGTTGTGTATTAAGGAAAAAAAAAAGGAAAAAAGATTTAGGCTGAAACTTGGATAAAATGTCTCAGCTGGGGAACACATTTCATAAACAGTTTTGGAAGTATGGATCTGGTCTCATTAGTACCTAATTAGGACTAGTTATTTTGAAGAAATGAGCAAGCCACAAAAAAACCAAATTAGATATCGAGCAAAAATTAATGTCTGAACATGCTTAATATATTTTTATTCCAAAGTTCCATAAAATATTTAATATTCAGACAGAGATGTTCATGCCTTTTGTGATGCTGTGCACCTCGCAGTGCCTGGTTTGCTCCCAAGCAGAAGAGCAGATAATTCAAGGCAGACCACAATAAATGCCATACATTAAGGGGCAGGGTTGAAGCCCTCATTTGACTTTTGGCATTCAGTTCCTCCCCTGTACCCATAACAGCTCAGAGAGTGTCACTAGGTTAATTGTATCAGCGCTGACAAACGAGGTAGGAAAAGCTGCCTGCCCTGGCTGTGATTTGCGGATGGACTGGAAATGGTCTGAAAGTTATGTTACCCTTTGCTGGGTCAATAACCTCAACCGGCGAGATTTAATGGCAGGATCTGACAGCTCAGGTTGGGTCGCAGCCCTTTCACATGAATCACAGTTTCTCACTGTATTCAAAGGGCTTCAGTTTTGCCAGAACTGGTTATTTAGTGCTCACCATGTAATGACTCATGTCGGACACCCAAAACGGGCTGATGTGACAGCATCAGTCGTGTCCCGGCTGGGCAGTGGCAGCTCTGGAAGCGTCGCTTTGAAAACACTGACCCACACAAAGACGAAGGGTGGGCTCTGGAGAGCGAACCTCTGGCCAACGCGGTTCTCGCCCAAGTCACAACGCCCCAAGGGATGCCAACCCAACCACCGAGGCGCACGTAGACCACGTAGGCTTAACCCATGGTCACCTGCTGGTCTTCGCCTTTCTTGGGGTCTCTGTGAGCCAGGCGGACATCAAACCCGGTGGCTCCGGCCACCGCTCCCTCCATGCAGGGCCTGCCGCGCGGTGTAAACACAYGCCACTCTCGCGTATCATGCACTGCAAACTTGAGACAATCTACAGGTCAGCTGTAGCCATTTTTGGAGCAGCGCGGATGTCTGGAAGGGCCTGCCAACTGAGAGCCATCACCATGGCAAGGAGTCCCTTTCTCACCCAGCTGTAGACTATATTGCATCTGACATGATGAGCATCTCTTGAATCTACCTTTCAAATTTTCGGCAAACCATTTTCTCACTGTCCTTCACAAAGTTGACATTTTCGGCAGCATGATAGGAAAGATGTCATGTCGGCTGCTTTTCAAGTTGTTGTCACAGTGGTTAGCACCAGTTCTGTCATCTTTGCTTTCCTCACAATCCCCCATCTTGAGCCATGTCACAAATAATAATACTTCCAATGTTTTTGTCAAATTTCAAATACTATAACCCAGCTGCACATCTTCAGATTTACTAGTTATGTTAATCTTTGTTGCTCATCTTCCCAGAAGCTGAAGCATTAGGAACTCACTAATTAGTGACAAATGCAGGATATACATAGAACTGGAAAAACACTACCCAAAGCCTTGCACTTAATTTATTAGCTCGATAATTTTGAAACCTAATTAAACATTCAAGTCAAATATACTTTGAAAATGTAATCTTTTTGAGGGAACATATTTATTTTCCCTTTTGCAAGAACACAAAGGGTATATAACTTAGCATCGCTATAATTTAAGATTCACTTCTGTGCTCTAGACAATTCCAGTACATGGCTGGTGGGGCTGAAAAAAATCTCCAGGAGAAGCTCAAGTCGCACCAGCTCGTCCTGATGCTTATCGGCAATTTTGTTTTCAGCAAAGGTCTCCAGCTCAACTTTGATATTTGCTGTTTGATCTCATGGACAGAAGCACTGACTCCTCCAGCGAGCAGCATTTCTGCAGCAAGGCTAGCTAAAATGCAGCTGGAGGAAATGGATGTTCTCACACGGAATCCACAACCACATTGTTATTACACTGAAGCAGTGATGGGGAATGGGAGGACAGCAAAAGGATGAAAAAAAGTTCTGTGTGTACATGGTATATACAGAGGCACGAGGGACAAAATGGGTTCGGGTCTATGAATTCAGGTCAACAAACAACATAAATGTCTCCATCTGTGCGGAGACACAATTTCACCCCATTGTCTATAGCTCCTGCTCACGGACACTTGAGGTGTATAGCAGAAGTTGTGGGCAGAGAGGGAAGCAGAAGGGCAAAAAAGGCAAGAAAAATAAATAAGGAAAATTTTAATTATAAGTAAACAAGTTTCAGATCACTCCTTCTGCTGCAGATTCACTATGTTGGCTCTAAACTCGTAAATTCCCACTGTAAATATTTCACATGAAAAGTTTTAAATGCCACTTTCCTAATCCCCCCTTGTTTTTAAGTTTTAAGTCACGAAAACAACAACATCAACAAAGCAGGTGGTGAAATTAAAAGAAAGGGTTGCAATTTAAACAGCAAAAATGATAGTCCTTGTTTAGCTTAGATGGTTTGTGCAAATTCCAGGGTTAATTATAAATTATAATTAGGACCTGTGATCCTAAGGCCACTGCTTTATTCTACAAGCCCCGCCTCCCCCCATGCCCTTTTCTAATTATACCCCGTGCCCCCGGGGCTAGTTATGCTGCTAAAACAAATATATCAAAATGATTTTTTAACAAAGACTAATATATGAAGCAATAGCATGCATTTGTATGCAATTATAAATACACAGTATAGCTCCAGTGGGTTAATCTCTTTGACATAAGTCTGTATGAAATACCATGGCGGCTTATAAATGAAAAGACATATCATCTTTTACACCTTTTATGTTTAACTTGTCTACACTTTTTTTACTGGGGAAAATATTGCTTACACGTAGCAAACAGATCTTTGCATGCACTGTGAGCCCTGGCATACAGAGCCAAGGAAAAAAAAACAATGTCAAAAACTGATGCAAATAATTTGATTTTTTAAGTAACAACTCAAATATAAAACACGTGCTGCCTTCAGCTCCCTTGCTGGTTGCCAGGTGCAGCACATATGAGCTATACAGTAAACATCGATGATTAGTGCCTTGGACGGCATGTGTCAGGATAGGCTTTCAAAGGATTCCTCGCAGGAAGACTTGCCTGCGCRAAGTCCCACCGGTTGCACGGGGACTGGCTCTGGGGACGTGGGCAGGACCACAGCTGCCTGCCTGCTGCCTCCTACATCTCCCCCAGCAAATCTGACCTGAAAGAGCCCACCTGTTTAGACCCCTTGAAAAAAGCTTATTCAACAAACATCGATTTTCCCCGACTCCCCTTTCTTCTGGGAATATTTGTGCGCAAAATGTTGGTTGAAAGCCCTTTGTTCAGCCCAGCCCTCCACCCCCTCTCCTGGGCGCTGCCCCAGCCGCCCGCTCGAGATGCTGCAGAGCATGGGAGCCATTTCATCCTCCCAACTCCTGCCTTCATTTTGCTTGGGCTCTCCTCCACGCCGCAGCACCGAGCCAAGTCATGGCTCATCGCTTCTCATGTGCAATCTACACCCCTGACGTACCGCGGCTAAACCGGATGGTTTCTGAGCACTGCCATCCTACACCCATTGTAATGAATCACGTCAGCCGGCCGCACGGAGCTGGTTATCTGCTRGTGGCTGGCAACCCACCTCCCTTCAGCACAGACGCCAGATCTTATCCGACAGACAGCCATAACGCACACTGTGTCGCTGCGGACTCATCACAGGGCTGGTCGGGACACGGTGCCGGCACCTAATGAAAGCTTACGGCATTACGCCATGCCGGATTTTAACCTGCCTTACCGCAGCCAGGGCTATGCATCTGAATGAGACGTGGAAACCAAACACAAAGTACTATGGGAAGCATTATGAAGATACTGTGAAAAGTGTTCATATATTTACTACTTCTTTTAAGGGACCAAAAATGTCCTGGTTTGTTTTTTTAACTAGCTGTATGGAAATCTTGCCTTTATGTGAAACAGCCAGATATGTATTAGAATACAATGGAAAAAATTACAAATACATTACGCAGGCTTTTCGATTCCTCGAGGTCTATGACAGTAACATCATTTCTGCTGGCTTACAGTTGTAAAAAACTAATGAAAGCTAATGCTAATGTTAGCTAATGAAAGAGCTACTTCTTGAAAACAAGTCTGATGCTGTAGAATACAGCTTATAGACGAAAGAGCAAGTCACTGATATACCAAATTAATTAGTAGAGAGACTTGTAACTGCTTGGACCCTGGGTAAACAGTCATCTAACAACTCGCAGAGAATGATGCTGTTCAGTTGTTATTAGACTGGAGGGGATTCAGTCTGGCATCCTGATTTTGATAAGCTCAATGTCTGCTAATACTTAGCATGCATACATTCAGTATTTYAGTCTTATTTTTAAAAGTTTGGGATTAGCAAGCATAGAAAGAGTCTTTTTTGGTTTTAAAGTTTAAAAATAGAATCATAGAATCATAGGATCATTAAGGTTGGAAAAGACCTCTAAGATCATCGAGTCCAACCGTCAACC